>UESW01005042.1:117062-266804 GCA_900491605.1 Calamus simplicifolius | reverse complement strand
GATGGTTGCGATCTTTCTATTTTTTTCTTCTTACTTATTGTATTATGTTCTAGAGGTCAGGCCTAGCCCCCCTCCCTTCTGTACCATTTTAATTTTAAATTAATAAACTGGTAGAGGTCTGTGCCAAACCCCCCACCATTATGGTGGCTTTATATTAATAAAATTTCTTTATTCCTAATAATTTTTTAATTTATTAAAAAAATATAATTTTTATAAATTTTTTATTTGAGCTGTTCATGGGCCAGGCCCCAGGTGGGCCGTGCCTAGCACGGCCCAGGCCCACCTGGGTCGGCACGGCCCAAGCCCACCAGGGCCGTGCCTGGCACGGCCCACCTGGGCTAGCACGGCTCAGGCCCATTTGGGCCGTGCCAGGCACGGCCCAGGTGGGCCGTGCCAGGCATGGCCCAGGTGGGCCGTGCTGGCACGGCACGATGGGCCGGCCCAGGCCGTCATGGGCCGTGCCGTGCTGGGCCAACAAAAAAAAATTTCTAAGCCCGGCACGGCCCGTACTGTAGCAGTGCTGGGCCGTGCCTGGCACGGCCCATCAGGGCCTGGGCCGTGCCGTGCCATGGGCGGCATGGCCCAGTGCCCACCTCTACTGGCCATCGGCCACGGCATCTCCAGCCAAGCTGAGGCGGCCCCGACTTTTTCAAGTCAACCCCGTTGGCCCCGGCATCTCCAGGCAAGCCGAGGCGGCCCCAACTTCTTCAAGTCGGCCTCGTCGGCCCTGGCACCTCCAGGCAAGCCGAGGCGGCCCCGACTTCTTCAAGTCGGCCCCGCCAGCCTCGGCATCTCCAGCTAAGCCGAGGCAGCCCCGACTTCTTCAAGTCGGCCCCGCCGGCCCCGACATCTCCAGCCAAGCCGGGATGGCCCCGACTTCTTCAAGTTGGCCCCATCGTCCCCGGCATCTCTGGCCAAGGCGAGGCAGCCCCGACTTCTTCAAGTAGGCCCCGTCGGCCCCGGCATCTCTGGCCAAGGCGAGGTGGCTCCGACTTCTTCAAGTTGGCCCCATCGGCCCGGGCATCTCCAGCCAAGCTGAGGTGGCCCCGACTTCTTCAAGTCGGCCCCGTTGGCCTCGGCATCTGCAACCAAGCCGAGGTGGCCCCGACCTCTTCAAGTCAGCCCCATGCCTGCTAAAACCATTAACTCTCTGACCCACATAGACTGACACAGCTAGGCCCACCTACTGCCTGGCCACACCATCGATTGGACTAGGCCCACCTACCAACTAGTCCCACCGTCCGATGGGACCTGGCCCACCAACCGTCGATTTCCTCCATCTCCGATCGGACAGAACCAACTAGCCAGCCCAAACTTACGTAACCCCACGTGTCTCGTGGACATCTCTCCCTCACGGAATTTTATGTGGTTAACCCCCCATGCACGTTTCAACCACCTATAAAAGGGTAAGTCCACTGGAGACTCAGGTATACGAACATAAGCATTTTTCTTACTCTATCATCCCAGAGAAACTCCATCCCTCGAAGCCTTCTCTGCCCTAAGGAGCACCCTCGAGCTCCCCTTCAGCTGTAACCTCGGTTGCTGACTTGGGCATCGAAGGGTCCCAACCGGAGCACTCCTCTGGTCTCGGACTTCTTGCAGGTCATCCAGCTAGGCAAGGACCCAGCAAGCGACCAAAATCTTCTTCCCTATGTTCAAGACCAACAATTGGGCATCATCAGATTGGCGCATCAGGTAGGGGGGAGAAGGAAGACGCGAACCCTACAGTCTTCGCTCACGAGTTTTCCCTCTCCTTTTTCTTCACCTAGCCATGGTAGTGATGCAAGCTCAGGATGCTTCTACCAGTTACCTAGGGGGGCATCCCCCACTGGCTAGGCAGCAAGAAGCTGACCTTCCTACTGCTGATCCCCACGCCATTTGTTCGCCACCCGATGTAGCTGCCCCAGCTGATTAGCTGGCGGCCCTTACCCAATAAGTCCAAGCCCTCACCGCCATGGTCCACGAACTCCAAGAGCAACAGTCCATGGCTACTCAACATCAGACCGCTCCCCCTGCTAGTCAGCAGTCCGTAAGGGGAGGCTCTCCTCAGCGAGAGGCCGAACATCGCCAAGCTTCCCCCAGGAAGCCCCGACGTGAGCCCCTCAAGAGGCCACGATCTTCCAATTGCGGCCCGAGCAAGTTCCCCTCGGAGCCACGGTTTCAGGAAGAGCCAAGGCGGAGGTCTCACCTCCCGCGCCCTTCTCCATCTTCCTCTTCTTCATCCTTTGAGCCATCCAGGAGGACCCCGATGATCAGCCGTCAGGAGGAGGAGCACCTGGATGAGTACCACCGGTGGCTGGACGAGCTCGCTAGAAAAATCAACAACCAGTCGAAGGAGGAGTATGGAACTCGTCCTCCCTACACCCGTCGGATATTGGAAGAACTCGTACCCTTGAAATTCTGTTTCCCTCAGATAGATCTGTATGATGGTACAATGGATCCTCTCGGCCACCTCGAGAGTTACGAAGCCATGATGCAAGTCCAAGGGGCTACAGATGCCCTTTTGTGCAAGGCTTTCTCTGCTACTCTATGAAAAGCTGCCCGCATCTGGCACACGCGTTTGACCCCCTACAACATCGATTCCTTTTGGAAGCTGGAAAGGGCTTTTTTGGCACACTTCGACGCATGCCGAAGGATCCCAAGGGTTGCTGACAGCCTTTTCTCTGTACATCAGAAGGAAGGGGAGTCACTTCGAGACTTCATGTTGGGAATGTATCCTAAAGTCAATCATTTGATGATTGTGCTAATATAAATTATATATAAATTGATATATTAATAAAAGTTATTTGGCAGTTTATTCATTACAAGAACATCTTCTTAAAACTCCTAATAGTAATGAAGCCCTCAGAATCTTCCTTCATGATAAATGAGGATTTATCTTGAAGGTCCTCAAAAGAGTTCGCAACCAAATAATATACTATGACAGGGCCATAGTACTATCAATTATAGGATGTTGTATATCATATTTGTTGGTTGTCCTCTTAACCAAGGAGTGTAGAGACATTGGTATGACATACAAGTGAAAGTGTAGGAGTACATTTCATCGAACGTGACTCATTTTTGGATACTCTGCTGTCAAGAGTTAATCCGCGAAGATATGGGTATAAGTATCCTTTAGACCTGAAGATCACAACCGGTGACTTGCAAGCAACTCATTGTACTTAGGTGCCGGATCACCTTGATTTCTAATCCAGCTACGAAAGGTTACTGGGTGCAGTCAAGTACTTGTGATAGTCAGTTGTTGATCAAGATGGAATTTGACCTATCCCATTAAAAGGAGAAATGCTTGTGTTTAATTTAGCAAGATCTTGGCCAAGGAACTTCATGTGAAGGTCACATAATCACTAAAGTTGAAATCACTTTATGGATTTACTATTTAGAGTTGACATGCTCTTAAGCCATCCTTAGCATTTATCGTCAAAAGGATGAATTATACGGTAACTATTTCTTAGAATTCTTGGAGTTTGCTTGGCAACTCTTCGACCTATCCGGACGCCTTGTTTCATTGCTAGATGGGCACATCGATTAGTATAGAAAGTTGTTCATATACTATCGGCTTAGGTTCGAACCTAGATAGTCACACGCATAGAAGTTTCCTAGAATAATCTATTTGTTGATCAACGATTGAGAATCGTATATGATTTAATTAATTAATTTGATTGATTGAATTATCTCAATTGGGTTAAGTATAATTGAATAAGATTCAATTTGGTTTAAGTCTATTAGAAGGACTAATCAATTTCAAATATTGATTTGAAATTAGACTTGATTTGGATTTAAATAGATTCAGGACTAGACAAATTTGATTTGGGCTAGGACCATGATCTATGTAGGTTTAGTTCAATAAATTCAAATCAGCTTAAACCAAAACCCGAACCCAAACCCCTCGCATAAGGATCTCACATGATGGGATAACTTGATTAAATTCTCATATAGAATTTAATATATTAATTTAATCTTTTCTAAACCATTTTCGTTGGAATTCTAAGTGTTATAATTCATGTGGAATTAATGTACCTCTTTGAATTAACCAACGATAGAATTCTAAGTGTTAGAATTCACATCTCTTTGGTTTTCACCGAATGTTATAATTAACAAGACGTTGGAATTCTAAGTGTTAAAATTCATAGGTTTTCACCGAACGTCAGAATTAACCAAACGTTGTGTCTCTTTGGTTTTCACTGAATGACAGAATTCTAAGTGTTAGAATTCAATAGGCTAAAGGCTGAATTGAGCATATAAATTAGAGGACATTCTTCACCAGATAATTGAACAACAACAATGATATATTATGGATTGAAATTCTAAAGAGTTAGAATAGAAAATCCTGGTATGATTCTGTGTTAGCAAAAGTTTGGTGGATCATGGAAGAAGATTCAAGTGAAAGGATTCAAGATCAGCAAAATTATTTTTTCGCAAGCTAGCACTCTCGGGAATTCGATCATTCGGGGACTTTGCATGGACGATACTAGAGGCCGAATGATTGAACGGCTGTAGAGAACAAAAGGATTTACTAATTGCCCTTAAGGTAAGTGATATGATCCCTAGATCTTAAGGCATGCTTCAAGACAAGAAGTATGACTTCTTATCTTGAAGATCAAGATATGATCTTGATGATTTTATTTATATGCATAATTTAGATCAAACGATCCTATAGTATAAGGCAAAGATATGATCTTGATGCATGTTAAATAGATTAATATTTAATCTTTAAGCTTCCACATTGATAATTGTTATCAAATTATTAAAATATACATGCCTCGGAGGTTGTTTCTCCCTACAAATGGTATCAGAGCATGGTTTCATCTTGATCTAACTTATTGCATGTAAATTAATGCTCCTATTAATTTTGTAATCAAAGCTAGAATGGATCACCAGGTTATTCGGTCACAGATGGATTAAAAATCCAAATTACCCATTCAACGAGGTATTATGTGACATATTGCCGTGCCGTTTTGGTTCTTTTATTATTGATGCTTAGTTAAAGATAATTTAAATTGATCTTTGGCATCAAAACACAGATTACACACACTCTCAAGAGATGTTTTATATTTGATACATATTGATGTTGTATAAAAGCATGATATTTGCATGTTTAGTATAAAAACATAGATATGAGATATGATAGCTTGTTGTCTATGTTATGAAACATACAAATATTTATGAGAGTCTTATTTGAATGCCAAATATTTATTCATAATCTTTTTAGATATGATCTAAATATAGGAATTATGAGTATTTATATAATGCAATAGATACATGATTTGAAATATATGATGTGGAAGTATGTAAATATAAAATATATTTAATCTTTTGGGTTAGCTAAATCAAGTCCATAAAGGGTTAGACCCTAAGGTTTAAATCAACTGAACTATAAGAGTATTTGATCAAATCTAAATTAATTAGATTAGGTTAAGGATGCTCTAAATCAAACAATAGTTGTAGTTGATCATGTCCATGACTTTGATTAAACCAAATGGAAGTAGATTAGGCTCCGTGGTTGAGCATGAATCTCTTAGATGGTCAAATCAAAATTGGCTAACCATATGATGTCAAGGTAAGTTGGCAAGTTACTGTAGGATCAACGATCGAATGGTATTTAATTGGAAGCTACTCTTATTGATGCATCTTTAACGAGTTAATGACATATCCCTTCCATCGGTCTCACTTACCTGGTCAACATGGTGAACCATTTATAATTAAGATCATTTACCTGATTTGGGTTGACCCATGCCTGTAAGGAAATCAGTCAGACTGATTTAGGTGCCACTTAACCTGACTTAATCTTATCATTCTACTGACTTCATAGATTCAGTGGGAGAACTTGATTAGTTAATTTATCTTTAGATTATTAAATCCTCTAAAATTATTAGGTCCTTAAAATGAAATAGTTATATGATAACTAGATCATAGCCTCCCATTAAGGTGAGTGCTAATGAGTCCAATGTCTTGATAATCATTGGAAGTACTCCATGCCTGGCTTATCAACCATCAGAATTATCATTCATTATATGATAAGTCAACGTAACTATTTAATAGATAGTCAGGTGAACCGAGCTTTACTCGGACTTGGTTGTCTATAGATAGATTGCACTGATTATATTATTTAATGGTTGGACCTAACCAAAACTTTCAGTGGAGGCACTCCATGCCTGCTAAAGAGGTACATGGGGCAAAACTGAACACTAAGAATTATTTTGGAAAATAATTGGTTTTGAACCTACTCTTAGATGAATATGGGTTGGCCAAGCTTCACTTGGGCCTGTATGTAGTCTATGTAGATCTTAGTGCCCACGAAAGAATTAAGAATAATTCTTCGAATTGGGGTGTAGAGGCTGCCAATTTGAACAAAATAATGGGAGAATCTTTAGACTAAAGTCCAAGTCTTTAGACTGAATCAATTTATATACTACTAAACTATAGTATTTCCTTATGCAGAAAATGGCTACTAAATTATCATTAAGGTCCCTATTGGATAGTGACAAGTTGAATGGTTTAAATTTTAATAGCTGGTTTAGAAAACTTAAGATCATCCTTGAGCATGAGAGGATTCTATATATTCTGAATAATCCTACACCATAGATACCTAATACAAACACCCAAAGTTCTGAGAGAGACACTTATCAAAAGTGGCTCAGTGATAGAACTAGCATGTGTTGCATCATGCTAGCAGCAATGAACGATGAATTCGGTCGTCGGTTTGAGAATGCTCAGCCGAAAGAAATTAGTCAAGCGTTGAATGAATCTTTTGGCACACCCGACGACGTTGAAAGGCACAAGACTAGTTGTGCTATTTTAATGCTTGAATGAGGGATGGATCTCCTGTCACTAATCATGTATTGTACATGATAGAGAAGATAGAACTCCTAAGTAAGCTAGGCTTTCCCCTACATGAATAGTTGGAAAAAGATGTGATCCTGAATTCCTTGCCTCCATCCTTTCCTTACTCATTTTCGAATGACAAAGCTTACAGTCAACTACCATAGTTTGTTGGGGTTGTTACAGAACTTTGAGAAGGACAACCAACTCTCTAAGGGTTTGGTTAATGTGGTTGAAGGATCTAAGATAGGGCATCAACCCTTTGGGAAAGGAAAGAAGAAAAAGAATTAGAAAAAGGTGCAACATACTAGGACATCTATAAGGGATCAGATGCAGAAGAAGAAAGTTAATAAAAGTCAGACTGAATGCTTCATTGCAAGTTGTAAGGGCACTAGAAGAGAAACTGTCCTCTTTACATTGCCACACTTGATCCAAACAGGCCAAAGAAAAAAAATGGGTAAGATATTGCTCAACAAGGTATTTATATGATAACACCTTGTAATTTTTCTGTATATAATAATCATACCTGGGTATTGGATACCGAAAGTCCTTTTAACATTTGTAATTCATTGCAGGGATTACAGGTCACTAGAAGATTTGAAGACAATGAAAGATTCCTTAATGTCGGCGACGGAAGATTAGTTTCAGTTCTAGCATTATGAGTTCTTGAAATAGTTTTCAATAGAAATGTCATCATACTAAATGATTATCATTTTTGCCCAACATTCTTGTTGAACATAATTTATGTAGGCCTTCTCGCCAAAAGTCATTATGAAATTTTAATAAAGGATGTTACTTTGAATATCATTATGAATGGAGTCACTGTAATGACTGGGCATTTATCTAATGGCATTTATATATTATCATAGCCTATGAATGTAGTGTACAAATCAAGTAAGCGCCCTAGAATTACTGATATCACAGATATTTATCTTTGGCACCATCGGCTGAGTCATATCAATAAGAACAGATTAAACAGGTTAACCCAGGAGGGCATCCTTCGAGTTAATGATTATGAATCATTAACTACCTGTGAATCTTATCTTCTTGGTAAAATGACCAAGTCATCTTTTACTAAAAAAGGTGAAAGAGCCAAAGAGCTATTGGGTCTAGTACATACTGATGTATATGGACCAATGAGCACTTATGCCAAAGGTGGATATTACTACTTTATTACTTTTACAGACGACCTTTCTAGGTTTGGTTATGTCTATCTTATGAGACATAAATCTGAGTCGTTTGAAATGTTCAAACTATATCATAAAGAAGTAGAAAAATAAACAAGAAAATGTATTAAGACCCTTCGATCAGATCGAGGAGGCAAATACCTTTCCAATGACTTTGTGACATATTTAAGAAAGAATGTGATTCTCTCCCAATGGACTCCTCCAGGAACACCGCAGCATAACGGTGTGTCGAAAAGAAGGAATCGAACTCTGTTAGACATGGTTCGTCCATGATGGGTTTTGCAAGCTTGCCAATATCATTTTGGGATATGCATTAGAATCAGCTTGTCATATTCTTAATAAGGTTCCAAGTAAGTCTGTTTCTAAAACTCCACATGAGATGTGGTATGGACATAAACCGGTTATCACCTATCTGAGAGTCTGGGGTGTTCCGGCTTATGTGAAACGTGCAAAATCAGACAAACTTGAACCCAAATCTGACAAATATTTTTTCATCGGCTATCCGAAAGAAACCAAAGGATATTACTTCTACAATACTGAAGAACAAAAGTTGTTCATTAGTAATAGAGCAGTTTTTCTTGAAAAGGAGTTCCTTAGTGAAGGAACAAATAGCTCTAATGTTGAACTTGAGGAAGTTCATCAAGTAGAAGGAACAACACAAACCAGTGAACCCTTAGAATCTGAGTTGATTAGATCAAACTCAAAACCCATTTTAGATGCACCATTAAGGCGATCTGGTAGAGTACCACATCAACCGGACAGATACTTAGGTTTCTTGGTCCTGGTCGATGAGAAAACGAGGATCCGATCACCTATATGGATGCTATGCAAAGGACTGACTCTAATAAATGGCTTGATGCCATAAATCCAAACTTGATTCCATGAAGGAAAATAATGTATGGACATTAGTTGACCCACCCGAAGGGATAAAACCCATAGGGTGTAAGTGGGTTTTCAAGAGGAAAAGAGGCACAGACGGAAAGGTGAGACCTATAAAGCATGTCTGGTTGCAAAGGGGTATCGTCAACGTTATGGTATTGACTATGATGAAACATTTTCTCCTGTGGCAATGCTGAAATCCATTCGGATTATGCTAGCTATAGCAGCACACTTAGATTATGAGATTTGGCAGATGGATGTTAAAACCACTTTTCTAAATGGTAATTTAGAAGAACATGTGTATATGATACAGCCTAAAGGTTTTATCTGAAGATGAGTCTAAAGTGTGCAGGCTACAGAAGTCCATTTATGGACTTAAACAAGCATCTAGGAGTTGGAACATACGATTTGATAATGTGATCAAATCTTATGGCTTTGTTAAGAATAAAGAAGAACCTTGCATTATAAATGGGCTAACGGTTCCGTTATTATATTTCTTGTATTATATGTGGATGATATTCTCTTAATCGGAATAAATCCCTGCATTACAAGGAATAAAGACATGGTTATCATCACAATTCTCCATGAAAGATCTGAAAGAAGCATCATACATCCTAGGGATAAAGATCTATAGAGATAGATCTAAGAGGATGCTTGGTCTATCCCAATATACGTACATTGACACCATGCTAAAGAGGTTTAGCATGGAGAATTTCAAGAAAGGCTATCTTTCGATAGGCCATAGAATTCATATTTCTAAGAAGGATTGTTTGATAACTCCTAATGAAAGAGAATGTATGAGTCGAATTCCATATGCTTCGGTAGTGGGATCGATTATGTACACCATGATATGTACAAGACCAGATGTGGCATACTCACTAGGAGTAGTGAGTAGATACCATATGATCCAGGAGAAAAACTGGCAAGTTGTTAAGACAATCCTTAAGTATTTGAAAAATACTAAGGACCAGTGGTTAGTCTATGGAGAGTCTGATTTAAAACTTATTGGATATACTAATTTTAGTTTCTAATCAGATCATGATGATAGCAAAAGTGTGTTGGGTTTCGTGTTTATCCTAAATGGTGGAGATGTTTGCTAAAAAAGTTTCAAGCAACATATAGTGGTAGATTCAGTGTGCGAGGCATAGTACATCACTGCATCAGATGCCGCAAAAGAAGCTGTGGCTGCGAAACTTCATCTTCGTGCTTGGAGTGGTACCTTCCATAGATGGACCAGTCCTATTGTACAGTGACAGCACCGGTGCTATAGCTCAAGCAAAGGAACATCGAGCACATCAGCGCACCAAGCACTTACTGTGTCGATTCATCTTATTCAAGAGATTGTAAAACGAGGTGATATAAATCTTCAGAATATTGACGAAAGAAAAACCTAGGTGACCCATTTACTAAAGCACTCAGCATCAAGGAGTTTGATGACTACAAGTTGAAGATGGGTATTAGATACTGTAATGAGTGGCTTTAGGCTAAGTGGGAGTTTGTTGGGAATTATATCCTAAAGCCATTCATTTGATGATTGTGCTAATGTAAATTACATATAAATTGATATATTAATAAAAGTTATTTGACAGTTTATTCATTACAAGAACATCTTCTTAAAACTCCTAATAGTAATGAAGCCCTCAGGATCTTCCTTCACGATAAAGGAGGATTTATCTTTGAAGGTCATCAAAAGAGTTCATGACCAAATGATATACTATGAACAGGGCCATAGTACTATTAATTATAGGATGTTGTATATCATATTTGTTGGTTGTCCTCTTAACCATGGAGTGTAGAGACACTGGTATGACATACAGATGAAAGTGTAGGAGTACATTTTTACCGAACGTGACTCATTTTTGGATACTCTGCTGTCAAGAGTTAATCCAAGAAGATATGGGTATAAGTATCCTTTAGACCTGAAGATCACAACCGGAGATTTGCAAGCAACTCATTGTACTTAGGTGCCGGATCACCTGGATTTCTAATCTAGCTACGAAAGGTTACTGGTGCAGTCAAGTACTTGTGGTAGTCAGTTGTTGAGCAAGATGAAATTTGATCTATCCCGTTAAAAGAAGAAATGCTTGTGTTTCAATTTAGCAAGACCTTGACCAAGGCACTTCATATGAAGGTCACATGATCACTAAAGTTGAAATCACTTTATGGATTTGCTATTTAGAATTGACAGGCTCTTAAGCCATACTTAGCGTTTGTGATCAAAAGGATGAATTATATGGTAACTATTTCTTAGGGTTCTTGGAGTTTGCTCGACAACTCTTTGACCTATCCGGACGTTGGGTTCCATTGCTAGATGGGCACATCGATTAGTATAGAAAGTTGTTCCTATGCTATCGGCTTAGGTTCGAACCTAGAGAGTCACATGCATAGAAGTTTTCTAGGATGATCTATTTGCTGGTCAACGATTGAGAATCGTATATGATTTAATTAATCAATTTGATTGATTGAATTATCTCAATTGGGTTAAGTACAATTGAATAAGATTCAATTTGGTTTAAAGTCTATTAGAAGGACTAATCAATTTCAAATATTGATTTGGATTTAAATAGATTCAGGACTAAACAAATTTGATTTGGGCTAGGATCATGATCTATAGAAGTTCATTCCAATAAATTCAAATCAGTTTAAACCAAAACCTGAACCCAACCCATCGCATAAGAATCTCACATAATGAGATAACTTGATTAAATTCTCATATAGAATTTAATATATTAATTTAATCTTCTCCAAACCATTTTCGTTAGAATTCTAAGTGTTAGAATTTATATGGAATTAATGTACCTCTTTGAATTAACCAACGATGAAATTCTAAGTGTTAGAATTCACATCTCTTTGGTTTTCAACGAATGTTGGAATAAACAAGACGTTGGAATTCTAAGTGTTAGAATTCATAGGTTTTCACCAAACGTCAGAATTAACCAAACGTTGCGTCTCTTTGGTTTTCACCGAACGGCAGAATTCTAAGTGTTAGAATTCAATAGGCTAAAGTGTTGACCCAATTATTAATTTTGATGATTAATAAAGGAATTGAGTATATCTATTTGATTACTAATAGATTTGATAAGTGTTTAAGGGCTTAAAAATATTTGATTGATTTAAAGGCATTAAGAAACGTGTTTTGAATCAATTGCAAAATATAAGTTTCAAAGTTTTAGAGCTTGGAGTCGACACTTAGGAATGTTGGAGCCGACCCCATGGCTAGTCAAATATTCTTCTGATTTTTGATACGGTCCGGAGCCGACACCTAGAGTTTCGAAGCCAACACCCAGAGTTTTGGAGTCGACACTTACAGTGTCTGGAGCCGACTCCGATGCAGGGACAGAACGTTTGATTTTTGACTACCTCGAAGCCGACACTTACAGTCTTTTGGAGCCGACACCTGAGTATGGCGAGCCGACACCTAACTTTTTTGAGCCGACTCCTCGATGAACTCAGAACTTTCTATTTTTGGATAAACGACTTGGAGCCGACACATGAAAAGTTGGAGCCGACTCCAACCTATCTGGAACGAAATTTTAAAATGTCAGATCAGCTCTAACGATAATATTTTCTTTTTACCTAACTTCTAACGGATATATTTTGTTTGGAAAAACTTTCCAGGTACATTCCAATGGCTAGTTTTCTCACCAAAAATGAATTAAAGGAAATCTATAAAAAGGGAGAAAAAGCTCGTTTGAAAAATAATAGAAAAATCAGAGTGAATACAAATCAAAATCCAAGAAGTCTTGAGCCTGAAATCAAAGAGAAAAGTATCCAAACTCAAATCCTTCCACTCCAAAAAGCTCAAAGAGAAATCCAAGGCGCTCATATTGAAAAATTAGAGGATTCCCAAAATAGAAGAAAAAGCTCTATTTTCTCAACTTCTCATCTGCAACATTTGCAACGAATCAAAGCTGAGGCCTGATTCAACATCTCCAGAGAGAAAAGGAAAAGAAGAAAAGAAGAAAAGCTCAAATCCAACAATCTTCAAAACAGGCTTTTCTAACCTTGCTTATGCATTTTGAATATTCGCTCATTTGAGGAGCTTTGTATTATTGAAAAACATTATTCTTTCTTGTTTGCTAGTTCTATCAAGGGGATTGAACTAGTGGAGGTAGTATACCTCGGGTCAAGCTAGATTAGCTTGAGTTTAGGGTTTTGTGCTGGTGAGCCTGAAAACCGGCTGGGTTTGTTGTGATCCTGGGAAACAACAAGTTTGAGTTGTGATCTTGTAAAATAACTCGATTGTAATCAAGAGGATTATAGTGTGGACCCAAGTGGATCTTGGGAGTGGACGTAGGTGTTGGATACACCGAACCACTATAAAACCTTTGTGTTTGCCGTGCTTTGATTATCTCTTTCTCTATCTCCTTGGTTGTACTTAACATTCACATTGCATTTCATCTATCTCCAAGCACATAGTTGTTAAAAGGTTAAAAAATTTTAAAGAACCCAATTCACCCCCCCCCCCCCCTCTTGGGTTGCCATCTGGGCCAACAATTGGTATCAGAGCTTGTGCTCATTGTTTATTTGATCACACGATCAAGAGCTAAAGATCCAAATGGCAGCTCAAGTTGGATCTTCATTTGCTGAAGGTTATTCTACAAATAGACCTCCCTTGTTTAATGGTTCCAACTATTCATATTGGAAAGCAAGAATGAGAATATTCATTCAAGCTTCAGATTATGAATTGTGGAGTGTTATAATTAATGGACCTAGCACACCCACACACGTAGTTGATGGTTCTATTGTTCCTAAGCCCGAAAGGGATTGGAATGAGAATGATAGGAAAATGGCTCAGCTTAATGCTAAAGCCATGAATGTTTTATATTGTTCATTAGATGCCAACGAATTTAATCGTATCTCTACATGTAATTCCGCAAAAGAGATATGGGATAGATTAGAGGTTACCCATGAGGGTACAAATCAAGTTAAAGAATCTAAGATAAATATTCTTGTTCATAAGTATGAATTATTCAGCATGGAACAAACTGAAACTATAGCATGCATGTATACTAGATTCACCGACATTGTAAATGGTTTGAAAAGTCTAGGTAAGATTTATACTAATTCTGAACTTGTTCACAAAATTCTTAGGTCACTTCCAAGGACTTGGGAAGCAAAGGTGACAGCAATCCAAGAAGCCAAGGACCTCAACACTTTACCCTTGGAGGAGCTACTTGGATCACTAATGACCCATGAGTTAACCATGAAGCAGCACATAGAGGAAGATGTTAAAAAGAAGAAGACTATAGCTCTTAAGGCTGCAGAAAGTGAGGAGAGCTGCAGTGATAATGATGATGATGATGAGACTGCTCTTCTAGCTAGAAAATTCAAAAAATTCATGAGAAGAAAGAGACCCTTCCACAAGAAGAAATCTGGAATTAAGATGAAAGGAGAAAGAGAAAAGGATAAGACAAGGACAAAGAGAAAGACCCTTAATTTGCTATGAGTGTAAGAAACCGGGGCACTTTAGATATGATTGTCCTCTACTGAAGAAAACCTACAAGAAGAAGAAAAAAGCCTATGTTGCAACCTGGAGCGACAGCGATGAATCCTCTTCAGAGGAAGATCAAAAAGAAGTTGCAAACATTTGCTTTATGAAAAACGACGACAACGAGGTAAGTTCTGAAAATCCTTGTGATGATTTGCATTTGATGAATTGTTTGAAGCTTTTAATGAACTAGTTGATGATTTTAAAGTTTTAAAAAGGAAATACAGATTTCTGAAAAATGATAATTCAATTCTCATTAAAGAAAAGATAATCTTACTAATGAGATAAGATGCTGAAATCTGAAAATGAAAATGAAAATTTGACAAAAAAAAGAGTCAATTTCCAATGAAAATGATAAATTAAAGAAGGAAGTAGATAAATATAAGAATATTGTTGATAAATTTACTTATAGTTCTAAAAAACTTAATTTGTTATTAGGTAATCAAAGAGCCATATTTGATAAGGCTGGATTAGGATATAGACCTAACATTAAACAAAAATTTGTCAAAAACTTCTTTAGAAAGAATAAAATAAGATAGTGTTACATGTCATTATTGTAACAAGAAAGGCCATAAATCCTATGAATGTAATGTGAGAAACAGTAACAAACATTTAAATAGTAAAGGAAAAAAATATGGGTTCTAAAGGAACAATCTTTTATGCTACTAACCATGAAGGACCCAAGAAGGCTTGGGTACCTAAATATAAGACTTAATTATTTTTGCAGGAGTGTCTTGCGGCCAAAAGATCAAAGCGAAAGTGGTATCTCGATAGTGGCTGCTCAAGACACATGACGGGTGACAAGGATCAATTCATCACCCTTGAAAGCAAAAGAGGAGGAGTTGTTACGTTTGGTGACAATGGCAAAGGCCAAATCATGGGGTTTGGTAATATTCAAATAACTCCCTCCACATATATTGAAAATATTTTATATGTCAATGGTTTAAAACATAATTTAATTAGTATTAGCCAATTATGTGATAAAGGTTTTAAAGTATCATTCGAAGATCTATCTGCACTGTTTCTAATCCCATTGATAATAGCATTATTTTTATTGGAAATAGAAATGGCAATGTATACTTGATTGATTTAGACAATTTGTCTACTAGTAATCATTGCTTAGTTGCTAATAATGCTAATATGAATGAGATTGGTTGGTTATGGCATCGTAGATTAGGTCATGCAAGCACACACCTAATTTCAAAATTAATAAGAATGGATTTAGTAAAAGGACTTCCACAACTAGATTTTGAAAATAACAAAATTTGCGATGCATGTCAATTTGGAAAACAAACTAAAAACTCTTTCAAAACTAAAAATATTGTTTCCACTTCTAGGCCACTTGAACTACTTCACATGGACCTTTTTGGACCTACTAGAACCACAAGTCTAGGAGGAAAGAAATATGTCTTGTGATTGTAGATGATTACTCTAGATATACTTGGGTATTATTTTTAGCTCATAAAGATGAGACCTTTCCATTATTTTTGAAATTCTTCAAAAAGGTCACAAATGAGAAAAATAACACCATAGTGTCTCTTAGAAGTGATCATGGCATTAAATTTGAAAATCATTATTTAAAACTTTTGCATAGAAAATGGCATCCATCATAATTTTTCAGCACCTAGAACACCGCAACAAAATGGAGTAGTTGAAAGGAAAAATAGAACCTTAGAAGACATGGCCCGTACCATGCTATGTGAAAGCAACCTACCAAAATACTTTTGGGCGGAAGCTATAACACGGCATGTTACATTCTTAATAGAGCTTTGATTAGGCCAATCATTAAGAAAACTCCTTATGAACTATGGAACAATAGAAAACCAAACATAAGCTACTTTTATGCATTTGGTTGTAAATGTTTCATTCATAATAATGGTAAAGATAATCTAGGAAAATTTGATGCAAAATCTAATGAAGGCATTTTCTTAGGATATTCAACATCTAGTAAAGCCTATAGAGTGTTTAACAAGAGAAACTTAATTGTAGAAGAATCTATTCATGTAATTTTTGATGAATCTTTAGCATCTAGTTCAAGAATAATTGATGATGAGGAAGATACAAACATTCTAGAAAGAGACATTGAAAAGTTAAATATTGATGTATCTTCAGATCATGAACAAGAAGCCAAAGATAATGATTCCCCTAGTGTTGATGTTGTTGATGCAAATCATAATGATATAGATCTTCCTAGAGATTGGAGATATGCCTATGGTCATCCAAAAGAATTAATTATAGATGATCCATCTCAAGGAGTAAGAACTAGATCATCAATGAGAAACATCAATAATCATCTTGCATTTGTATCTCAAATTGAACCTAAAACTATTGAAGAGGCAGAAAAAGATAATAATTGGATGTTAGCCATGCAAGAAGAATTAAATCAATTTACTAGGAATAATGTCTGGACTCTTGTAGATAGACCTAAAGATCATTCTGTTATAGGATCAAAATGGGTATTTAGAAATAAATTAGACGAAAATGGCATTGTAATTAGAAACAAAGCTAGATTAGTAGCAAAAGGATATAATCAAGAAGAAGGAATTGATTTTGATGAAACTTTTGCACCTGTAGCTAGACTAGAAGCAATTAGATTATTACTCGCATTTGCATGTCATATGCATATCAATTTATTTCAAATGGATGTTAAAAGCGTATTTTTAAATGGTTTTAAATGAGGAAGTTTATGTTGAACAACCTCCTGGTTTTGAAGATCATGAATTTCCAAATCATGTCTTTAAACTGCACAAAGCACTATATGGTTTAAAACAAGCACCTAGAGCTTGGTATGAAAGATTAAGTAAATTTTTGATTGAAAATGACTTTATAAGAGGAAATGTTGATAAAACACTATTTTTGAAAAGAAAAGACAAGGATTTATTAGTAGTACAAATATATGTTGATGATATTGTATTCGGTGCTACTAACAATCTGTTATGTCAAGAATTTGCTAAGTTAATGCAGGGTGAGTTTGAGATGAGCATGATGGGAGAACTCAATTTCTTCCTAGGACTTCAAATGAAGCAAAGCAAAGAGGAATTTTCATCAATCAAGCAAAATACACAAAAGAACTTCTCAAGAAGTTTGGAATGAGTCAATCAAACCACTTGGAACACCTATGAGCCCTTCATGCAAATTGACAAAGATGAAGATGGTAAGAAAGTAGATCAAAAATATTATAGAGGTATGATCGGATCTCTTCTTTACTTAACAGCTAGTAGACCAGATATCATGTTTGTTGTTTGTCTATGCGCTAGATTTCAATCTGAACCAAAGAATCTCACTTAATTGCTGTAAAAAGAATCTTAAGATATTTAAGTGGAACTAAAAATGTAGGTTTATGGTATTGTAGAGACTCAACATTAAACTTGATTGCATATTCTGATTCCGACTATGCTGGATGTAAATTAGATAGAAAAAGCACAAGTGGTGCATGTCAATTTTTAGGATGTAACTTAATCTCTTGGTTTAGCAAAAAGCAAAATTCGGTTGCATTATCAACTGCTGAAGTAGATATGTTGCAGCTGAAGTTGTTATGCTCAAATCCTTTGGATTAAGAGATAACTTGAAGATTATGGCATAACACTTGATAAAACTCCAATTAGATGTGATAACATAAGTGCAATTAATTTAACTAAAAATCCAATTCAATATTTAAGAACAAAACACATTGAAATTAGATATCACTTTATAAGAGAACATGTAGCTAATAATAAAATTTGTCTTGATTATGTTAATACTGAAGAACAATTAGCTGATATATTTACAAAACCTTTGAGTGAAGAAAGATTTTGTTATCTTAGAGGTGAATTAGGGATTTGTGACCCTTTGGAATGATTTTAAAACTCTAAGGAATGACTATCTAGATTTCTATTAATTTCTTGATATTTTTTCATTATTTTAAGGACAAATTATTAGTCATCTGAGCAATTTGTTCCTCATATTCTAAAGATTTTTTAAAATTTTATTGAACCTATTGTGACAAGTTTCAGTTGTTTGAATCTCAGTTATTTTTCTCTGAAACTGTCAGTGGAGTCGACACTCAGTTTGAGGAGTCGACACCTTGTCTGTGTCGCTCTCGGTCCCTGACCTTGGAGCCGACACCCGTATAAGTGAAGCCGACTCCAGTTCGAGCGCTGACTGTGTTAGCGATTTGGAGTCGACACCCGACTTTGCAGGAGTCGACACCTGGGGGTCCCAAATCAACTTTATTAGGGCAGAGTGACACCTCATCATTTCATCTCTTTTCAAATTCTTTCAAACACTTCCCAAACTCTCTCAAAGCCTCCCCATCTCTAATTCCACCCTATTCAAGCCTTCCTAAGGATCTAATGGCACCTAAGAGGAGAGGATCAGTGCTTGGAGTGCCCGTAGCAACAGGAAAACGATCGGCGAGATGACCCGTGCGCGAGCCGTCTCCGAGTGATTCCTCTTCAACAGCTTCGGACAATCCAGACCCTTCATCTCCTCAGGTAGATACCCTAGCAGGGAGAGTGATAACTATGGGTAGGAAAGTTGATTTCGAGTTCTTTCAATCCGAGGGCTTCTCTATTGGGAATCAAATCAAGGAACTAGGCTGGGATAAAGTGTGTTCTCTAGATGTTCTTATATATCCAGCTCTTGTCAAGGAATTCTATTTCAATCTGTCGAGAGGTGACGGTGGAATCGTGAGCTCAGTCAGAGGTAAAAGGATCCATCTCACTTTTTAGAAGTTAGGAAACCTCCTTAGCATTCCCATTACTGGATTAGTTGCCGACATCCACAGTGAGAGGTTAGCCGCTCTGTCGAGGATGTTAGGCAGAGAAGTTACAGAATTTGAGGAGATTAGGGCTAACCAACTGCCTTGGAACTAAGATTACTTCACAATATTTGCAGTAGAATATTATTTCCAAAAACCGATCGATTTGAGTATGTCTCCGAGCGAGACATTTTGTGATGGACAGTGTGTTGACTAGTCAACCCATAAATTTAGCTGCAATGATGATATTTTATATGCTGAGGCTGGAGGGAAAAGAAGATCATCCTTACCCTACGGCATGGTGCTAACTATGGTTTTCAGAAGCCAAGGTGTTGTGATATTAGACAATGAACCTTCTAAGAATCTCCGGCATACTGATTACTACAGTTTGGCTACCTTGCATCGGATGGGATTTGTTAAGATCAACGGGCAATGGGAAAGGAAAGGCAACTTGGATGAGAGAGCCCCTGAACCTAGACCTTCTGCATCTTTTGAGGCTGGACCATCAGTGAGGGTTCCCTCTCCGCAGCCTAGCAGCCCTGTTCCTGCCCCTGCACCCACTCTAGTTCATGTTCAGTCATCCACTTCATCAGTTGGTTTTTCAGACCTTCAATTGGAGCAACTCAAAGGATTGCTTGCTGCTCAGAAGGATGAATTGAAGACTGAGTTTGATAATAAGTTTATGAATCTTAAAGAAACCCTTTATTCCCTGGATGATCGCATTGGCAAAATAGAATCAACTCTTAGTTCATCTGCGGATTCCTTAAGTAATGATCTGAAAAATATATTTGAAGAACTTAAAGATATCTGTGGAGATTCTGAGACCTACTCCAAGTGCAATGCCGAGATTCAAGATAAAATCATGACTGCTTGCTCTTTTGTTGATAGAAGGTTGAAAGAATTTGTAGCTACTCAAAGTGATGGAATGGGAAAGATTTTGGATCATTTAACAAGAATCATTAGAAACAATTTGTAATTTTCATGTAATGAAGTCAAGTTTTTTTTTTTGGTGTTTGATGTTTGTAATGAAAGTTTGGTTTCTGATGTAATGAAAGTTTAGTTTCTTATTGTAATACTTGACCTTTGATGAAATGGAATTTTTTTCTATCAATTTTATCTTTTGACTTAACTCTTTCTAACCTTTTTGTTGATTACAAAAAAGGGGGAGAAAGTTTATGTCGTATATGCATTAATTAGTTATGCTTTGATTGGCATTTTATTTAATTGGTATCAAGTGATTTTGGATATGCAAATAAGCCTAAGTGACAATTGATATAACTAAATTCTAAGTATCCAACACTAAAATGTAGAGCAAAAGGAAAAACAACTGCTAAATTGAACTTCATAGGGGGAGCTACCTTATTCAGGGGGAGCTTACTTGTGAGGATCACTTTCTTAAAAGTATTACAATGCTCGGGTCTGCCCCCAAAGCATTCCATCCTGGAGATATGGTTCTGAGGAAGGTTGAGGTATCCAAACCTGTAGAGGGGGGCAAACTGTCTTCCAATTTGGAAGGCCCTTATCGAGTCACCGAGATGCTTCCATCAAGGGGCGTACCAAATTGAGGAGCTCAACGACTGACCTATCCCACGTACCTGGGATACTGATAACCTCCGCCGATATTATCAATGTTGTATCTCCTTACATTATGAACAATAAAAGGCCGCCTTCAGCACCTCGGTCAATTCTCCTCTGCACCCAAGAACCAGATCTCACAAAAGGAGCTCGCTGGCATCACAGTCCATGGGACACCACTCGGCCCTAGCATGGTGGTGCCCTCGAGTGGTTCAAGACCCTAAAGGCTCTGTACTCGGCTGAGTCGCCCCTCGGATGGCACACAAACCCTCGAGGCAGTTCAAAAGGAGCTCGTCGGCATCGCAGCCATGGGACACCACTCGGTCCCAACACGGTGGTGCCCCCGAGTGGTTCAAGACCCTAAAGGCTCTGTACCTAGCCGAGTCGCCCCTCGGATGGCACACAAACCTCTGAGGTGGTTAAAAAGGAGCTCACCGGCATCGCGGCTCATGAGACACCACTCGGCCCCGGCAGGGCGGTGCCCTCGAGTGGTTCAAGACCCTAAAGGATTCGTATTCGGCCGAGTCACCCCTCGAGCGGAACACAAACCCCGAGGTAGTTCAAAAGGAGCTCGTCGGTATCGCGGCCTATGAAACACCACTCGACCCTAGCATGGCGGTGCCCCAGAGTGGTTCAAGATCCTAAAGGCTCCGTACCTAGCCGAGTCGCTCCTCGGGTGGCACACAAACCCCCGAGGTGGTTCAAAAGGAGCTCGCAACATTGCGGCCCACGGGACACCACTCGGCCCCGGTACGACGGTGCCCCAAGTGGTTCAAGACCCTAAAGGCTTCATACCCGATCGAGTCACCCCTCGGGTGGCACACAAACCCCCGAGGCGGTTCAAAAGGAGCTTGCCGGTATCGTGGCCGATGGGATACCACTCGGCCCCGGCATAGTGGTGCCCCTGAGTGGTTTAAGACCCTAAAGCTCCGTACCCGGCCGAGTCACCCCTCGGACGATACACAAACTCCCAAGGCAGTTCAAAAGGAGCTCACCAGCATCGTGGCTCATGAGACACCACTCTGC
Source organism: Calamus simplicifolius (assembly GCA_900491605.1). Classification (NCBI taxonomy): domain Eukaryota; kingdom Viridiplantae; phylum Streptophyta; class Magnoliopsida; order Arecales; family Arecaceae; genus Calamus; species Calamus simplicifolius. The sequence goes on along the minus strand of UESW01005042.1, from coordinate 245,089 downwards.
CCCGGCACGGTGGTGCCCGGAGTGGTTCAAGACCCTAAAGGCTCCGTACCCATTCGAGTCGCCCCTCTGGCAGCACACAAACCCTTGAGGCAGTTCAAAAGGAGCTCACTGGCATTGCAGCCCATGGGACACCACTCGGCCCTAGCACGGCGGTGGCCCCGAGTGGTTCAAGACCCTAAAGGCTTTGTACTTGGCCGAGTCGCCCCTTGAGCGGCACACGAACCCCCGAGATGGTTCAAAGTCAGGGCTCATCAGCACTATGACTAATAAGGCATTGCCCGGCTCTGCGCCATCCCCAACGGACCCTATCTGCCAAATAGCCTTCGGAATCAACCTCCAAGGCATCTCCTTGAGTTTAATAGCTTTGTGCCTATTCGACCTATTTCCTTAAGTTCATACGCAAATTCCTAAGATACTCTCAAAAGCTGCTCAGGTTCGCCCAGATTCTCCCTCACAGCCAGCGATTAACTGATCTACTTAGCCGGTTGGGGACTTGATGGATCGAAAGCCTAACTAGCGGCATTGATCTTTGCAGACTTGTTCAAATTGCTATCGAGTATAGGTGCATCCAACTACCGCAGAGATGGAAGACAAGGAAAAGTAAACAAGGCATAGGACAGTCTAAAGGAAAGGTCTTTCTCAATGATAACTTTGAATGGGTTACCTCAGTAAGGATCCTCTTTAAGTTCATGGAGGAACCTTTAAGGCGTTTCTAAACGGTTGTGGCCAGTGCCAAATTGCCCCAACGAACTATAAACCCATATGGCGGCGCGAAGGTATTCGGTCACTATCAAGCCTAAGTCTAGGGATCCGCCGCGGCGCCTTCGACATACATGATACTTATAAACAAAGAGTGGAGCATTTTGAGAAAAAGTTCCTTTTCATTAAGCATCTTATAATGTTTACAAAATCTGACCCGGGGTCAGTTACAAAAGAAAAAGAAAATATAAAGTGTAGGAAAAGAAGATACAAAAGTGCGAAATATCTCAGGGCTTGCTCGCCCCCGGCTCCTCTCCGGCCTCCTCCTCCTCTGCCGGTTCCTCGCCGAGATCCCAAGGCTGGATCTCTTCAAGTTTGGAGCTGTTAATGTTAAAGGCTGCAGACACCTTCACCTTGCAAAGGTCGAAGTCCTTTGCATAGGCATCGAGGCTGGCCTCAACGACTTCCTGCTGAACTCCGCAGAGGCCTTGCAGTTGGCAATGGCAGTCTCGGCCCGAGCCTCGGCCTCCCTGGCTTGTGCCTCGGCCTCCCTGGCTTGCTCTCCAACCTCCCAGGCCTGACTCTCTGCCTCCTCGGCACGAGTGCTTGCTTCGTTAGCATGGGCCACCACCCCGGCCCGTTCAAGGCTTGCATCGACCGCCGCCCTCTCTGCCACAGTGGCCCTCTCCATCATGGCCTAGACCTCGTGTGGCTGCCTCGACCCGGCTCTCCGAATAATGGAGCTGGCAGGTCAACTCCTCTATTCTTCTATCGGCTGCCTCCAGCCTGGCCGACACCAAAGCCAACTGGGTCTCAACTGCGGAGGCTCGGCCGCCTTCGATCTTAGGTCCTCCTCCCAGGTCTTAGCCTCCACCTGCTGCCAAGTAAGCTTCTCGGACAGCACCAAGCTCTGCTTTTTGTACCTCTTGACCCGATCGATGGTACGTGAGAGCACCACCCTCGAGTGGGTCATCGCTGCGCAGAGGGAGGGCCCCATTGGCCAGCTGCACCAAAGGAAGTCGTCAGCCACAATTCGACCAAGATATGTCATAAAGAAGCTAGGATTGAAGGATTACCTGGAGTACGTTCACCAGCACCATATCGAGGATCGCGGCATGGGACTGCCACCCCATCTCCTCGTTGGTCCCTGAAGACTACACCCTCGATAGGAGGACGGCGGCCCACCAAGCATCCTCCATGGAGGAAAGTCTGGGCGCGTCGCGCTAGCCCCTCGATGTCTCGTCGATCGATCGACGAGTTGGCAGTGCATGGGTCGCCGGGACAAGCTCCCCGGCTCAGTCCTGTGCTTGCTGGTGTTGACCCAATTATTATTTTAATGATTAACAAAAGCCATGAGTATATTCATTGTGTTTTTGACAAATTTAAGAAGTGTTTTAGGGATTAAGAATGTTTAATTATTCAAATGATACATAAAATCAGTTTTGAATTAAGTTTTAAATAGAAAATATTTAAGTTCAAACTTGGAGTCGACACCCACTGTGTCTGGAGCCGACACCAGGGCATATCAGAACAATTCTAAGTTTTTGGCATGGGTTTGGAGTCGACACCTAAACTTGGAGCCGACTCTAACTTGAGATACAAGGAGTGCTTTTTGCATCAATTTTTGAAGCCGACACCTGAGTTTGGGAGCCGACACCTAAAATTTCTAGAGCCGACTCTAACCTGAGAACAGAGAGCATATTTTTAAGACATTGTTAGAGTCGACACCCTCAGATATTGGAGCCGACACTTGAATGCACCGAGCCGACACATCACTTTTTCGAGCCGACTCCCCAACGACGTTTTATTTCCATTTTTGGAAACCCGATTTGGAGCCGACACCTTAAAAGTTGGAGCCGACTCCAACCTGTCAGGAACGAATTTTAAATTATCAGAACGGACTCTAACGGTAACATTTTTCCACCTAATCTCTAACGGCTATATTTCTTTGCATGTAGAAGCAATCCAAGTACCTTTTAATGGCTATTTTCTTACTAATCTTGGATTAAGATATATAAAAAGAGGAATTTGTCCGTTTGAAAAAGAGAACGGAAGAGAGACAGAAAAATCAAGAGAAAATCAAAAAATCAAGTGAAAAAGAGAGAAAATTTTGAAAGAAAAATCTCTAAATCCACGTCCATCTTCTGAAGAGAGATTCAAAAGAAATCCAAAGCTTTCAAAGATCAATTTCAAGGATTTTTAAAAGAGAAAAGAAGAAGCTCAAAAGCCCCTTTCATCAACTTCACTACAATAAATTTCTATGAAGAATCAGAGCTGAAGCTTGATTCAACCATTTAAAAGAGAAGAGGAAAAGAAGAAAAGCTCACATTCAAATCGCTTCAAATAGGCTTTTCTAATCCTTGTCTATTTAGATTGCATATTTGCTCATTTGAGGAGCTATTTTGTATTGTAAACTTTATTTCTAAATTATTGTTTGCTAATTTAATCAGGAAGATTGAATTAGTAGAGGTAGTTTACCTCGGGACAAGCTAATGTTAGCTTAGGTTTGGGTTGTGTGCTGGTGAGCCCAAAAAACCGGCTGGGTTCATTGTGATCCCGGGTAAAATAACAAGTTGGAGTTGTGAGCTTGTAAAACAATTCGACTGTAATAAGTGGGATTATAGTGTGGACCCAAGTGTTGCTTGGGAGTGAACGTAGGTATGGAATACACCGAACCACTATAAAATCTTTGTGTTTGCCGTGCATTTATCTCTCTCTCTATCTTGTTCATTTGTGCTTAGCTTTAATTAATTCAATTTACTTGAGCACTCTCACATCAATCTAATTATTTTCAAAGAGTTAAATTTTTAAAAGAACCAAATTCACCCCCCCTCTTGGGTTGCCATCTGGGCCAACAATTGGTATCAGAGCTTGTGCTCATTTAAATTTGATCTAATGATCAAGAGTCAAAGATCTAAATGGTAGCTCAAGTTGGATCATCTTTTTCAGAAGGTCAATCCACTAATCGACCTTCTTTATTTAATGGTACAAATTATGTTATTGGAACGCTAGAATGAAAAATGTTTATTCAAGCACTTGACTATGACCTATGGAGCATCATAGTAAATGGTCCTCACATACCCACAATAAGAGTAGATAACATGGTGATTCCTAAGCCGAAACATAATGGGATGAACATGATAAGAAGTTGGCTTAGCTCAATGCTAAAGCCATGAATTTTTGTACTATTCTTTAGATGCTAATGAGTTAACCGCATCTCTACTTGTATTTTTGCAAAAGAAATTTGGGATAGATTAGAAGTTATCCATGAGGGTACTAATCAAGTTAAAGAATCTAAAATTAATATTTTAGTGCAAATATGAATTGTTTAGCATAGAACAAACTGAAATAATTACATGCATGTACACTAGATTCACTCATATTGTGAATGGTTTGAAAAGCCTTGGAAAAACTTATACTAATTCTGAATTGGTGCACAAAACTCTTAGGTCTCTTCTAAGGTCATGAGAAGCCAAGGTGACTGCAATCCAAGAAGCAAAAGACTTAAATGCTCTACCTTTGAGGAGCTACTTGGATCCTTGATGACCCATAAACTAACAATGAGACAACATTAAGAGGAAGAGGTCAAAAAGAAGAGAACGATAGCTCTTAAGGTTGCAGAAAATAAAGAAAGCAGCAGTGATGAGGAGGATGATGATGATGATGATGAGATAGCTCTCCTTGCTAGAAAATTTAAGAAATTTATGCAAAGAAGGAGACCCTTCCATAAGAAAAAGTTTGGAACAAAAATGAAAGGAGAAAGGGAGAAAGAGAAGGACAAAGAAAAAGAAAAGAACCCATGTTATGAGTGTAAGAAGCGGGGATTTCAGATATGAGTGTCCTCAATTAAAGAAGGGTTACAAGAAGAAGAAAAAGTATATGTTGCAACATGGAGTGATAGCGAAGAATCTTTTTCGAAGAAGAACAAAAAGAAGTTGCAAATATTTGCTTTACGACAAACGACGATAAGGTAAGTTCTGAAACTCATGATTTTACATTTGATGAACTGTATGATGCATTTAATGAGTTAGTTAGTGATTTCAAATTTTGAGAATGAAAAACAAATCTTTAAAACTAAAAATTTAAATCTTCTTAAAGAGAAAAATGAATTAACTCTTGAAATTAAATATTTAAAAGCTGAAAAAGAAAGGTTTTCTAAAAGAAAAAGAATCAATTTCAATGAAAACATTAATTTAAAGAAAGAAATTGATAAATATAAGAGTATTGTTGATAAGTTCACATGTAGCTTAGAAAAACTAAATTTACTTTTAAGTAATCAAAGAGCTGTATTTGATAAAGCTGGATTAGGATATAGATCTAATATAAAACAAAAATATGTAAATAATTTCTTTAAGAAATCTATCAAAAATATTTTTTATGTTATCATTGCAACAAGAAAGGACATAAATCTTATGAATGAAATTTTAAAAAATCTAATAAGAATTTAATGACTAAAGAAAAGAAAATATGGGTTTCAAAAGGAACAATATTTATTGCTACTAACCATGAAGGACCTAAAAAAGCTTGGATACCTAAACATAAGATTTGATTATCTTGCAGGAGTGTCTTGCGGCCAAAGCATCAAAAAGAAAGTAGTACTTGATAGTGGCTGCTCAAGGTACATGATGGGTGATAAGGATCAATTCATCACCCTTGAAGATAAAAGAGGAGGAGTTGTTACTTTTGGAGACAATGGCAAAGGTTAAATTATGGGCCTTGGTAAAATTCAAATAACTCCATCCACCTTTATTGAGAATGTTTTATATGTTGATGGTTTAAAGCATAATTTAATTAGCATTAGCCAATTGTATGATAAAGGTTTCAAAGTTTCATTTGAAGCTTCTATCTGCATTGTTTCTAATCCCATTAATAATAGCATTATATTTATTGGATATAGAAATGGCAATGTATACTTAATTGATTTAGACAATTTGTCTACTAGTAATCATTGCTTAGTTGCTGATAATACTAATATAAATGAGATTGGATGGCTATGACATCGTAGATTAGGTCATGCAAGCACACTTAATTTCAAAATTAATTAGAATGGATTTAGTTAAAGGACTACCAAAGTTAGATTTTGAAAATAACAGAATTTGTGATGCATGTCAATTTAGAAAACAAACTAGAAATTCTTTTAAATCTAAAAATATTGTTTCCACTTCTAGGCCACTTGAACTACTTCATATGGACCTACTAGAACCACTAGTTTAGGAGGAAAAAATATGGTCTTGTGATAGTAGAGGATTACTCTAGATATACTTGAGTATTATTTTTAGCTCACAAAGATGAGACTTTCTCTATATTCCTGAACTTCTTCAAGAAAGTTACAAATGAGAAAAACAACACCATAGTGTCTCTTAGAAGTGATCATGGCACAAAATTTGAAAATCATTAATTTGAAAACTTCTGTATTGAAAATGACATTCATCATAATTTTTCTGCACTTAGGATACCCCAACAAAATGAAGTCGTAGAAAGAAGAATAGGACTTTAGAAGACATGGCCCATACCATGCTATGTGAAAGCCAACTCCCAAAGTATTTCTAGGCGGAAGCTATAAACACGACATGTTACATCCTAAATAGAGCCCTAATTAGACCAATCCTTAAAAAGACAATTAGGGCATAATAGGAAACCAAACATTAGTTATTTTCATGTATTTGGTTGCAAATGTTTTATTCATAATAATGGTAAAGACAATCTTGGGAAGTTTGATGCAAAATCTGATGAAGGCATATTCTTAGGATATTCAACATATAGTAAAGCCTATAGAATATTTAACAAGAAGTATTTAATTGTAGAAGAATCAATTCATATAGTATTTGATGAGTCTTTAGCATCAAGTTTAGAAAAGATTGATGATGAGGAAGATACAAATTTGCTTAAGAGAGATATTAAAAAATTAAATATAGATGTATCTTCAGATCATAAATAAGAAGCTAAAGATAATGATTCTCCAAGGGTTGATGCTATTGATACTAATCATAATGAGGTAGATCTTTCTAAAGATTGGAGATATGCTTATGGTCATCCAAAAGAATTGATTATAGGCGATCCATCTCAAGGTGTAAGAACTAGATCATCAATGAGAAATATCAATAATCATCTTGCATTTGTATCTCAAATTGAACCTAAAACTATTGAAGAAGCTAAAAAGATAGTAATTGAATGTTAGCTATGCAATAGAATTAAATCAATTTACTAGGAATAATGTATGGTCCTTAGTTGATAGACCCAAAGGTCATTCTGTTATAGGATCTAAATGGGTATCTAGAAATAAATTAGATGAAAATAAATAGTAATTAGAAATAAAGCTAGATTAGTTGTAAAAGGATATAATCAAGAAGAAGGAATTAATTTTGATGAAACCTTTGCACCTGTAGCTAGATTAGAAGCAATTAGACTATTACTTGCATTTGCATGTCATATGAACATCAACTTATTTTAAATGGATGTTAAAAGTGCATTTTTAAATGGTTTTATAAATGAAAAAGTTTTTGTAGAACAACCACAGGTTTTGAAGATCATGAATTTTTAAATCATGTTTTTAAATTACACAAAGCACTTTATGGTTTAAAACAAGCACCTAGAGCTTGGTATGATAGATTAAGCAAATTTTTAATTAAAAATGATTTTACTAGAGGAAATATAGATAAAACTATTTTTAAAAGAAAAGATAAAGATTTATTGGTAGTACAAATTTATGTAGATATTGTATTAGGTGCTACTAACGATCTTCTATGTCAAGAGTTTGCAAGGTTAATGCAGGGTGAATTGAAGATGAGCATGATGGAAGAACTCAACTTCTTCCTAGGACTACAAATCAAACAAAAAAAAGAGGGGATTTTCATCAAACAAACAAAGTACACAAAGAAATTCTCAAAAGTTTGGAATGGAATCAATCAAACCCCTTGGAACACCTATGAGTCCTTCATGCAAATTGGATAAATATAAAGATGGTAAGAAAGTTGATCAAAAATATTATAGAGGTATGATCGGATCTCTACTTTACTTAACTGCAAGTAGACCTGATATATTTTTGTTTGTTTATGTGCTAGATATCAATCTGAACCTAAAGAATCTCATTTAATTGCTGTAAAAAGAATACTTAGATATCTAAATGGAACTAAAAATGTAGGATTATGATATTCTAGAGACTCAACATTAAATTTGATTGCATATTCTGATTCTGATTATGCTGGATGTAAACTAGATAGAAAAAGCACAAGTGGTACATGCAATTTTTAGGAAGTAACTTAATCTCTTGGTTTAGCAAAAAGTAAAATTTAGTTGCATTATCTACTACTGAAGCTGAATATGTTGCAGCTGAAAGTTGCTATGCTCAAATCCTTTAGATTAAGCGACAACTTCAAGATTATGGTATAACACTTGATAAATCTCCAATTAGATGTGATAACACTAGTGTAATAAACTTAACTAAAAATCCTATACAACATTCAAGAACTAAACATATTGAAATTAGATATCATTTTATTAGAGAACATGTAGCTAATAATGACATTTATCTTGATTATGTTTGTACTGATGAACAATTAGCTGACATATTTACAAAACCTTTGAGTGAAGAGAGATTTTGTTATCTTAGAGGAGAGTTAGGGATTTGTGACCCATTGGAATGATTTTGAAACCCCTAAGAATGACTATCTAGAATTCAATCAATTTCTTGAAAATTCTTTCATGATTCTAAGGACAATTCATCTAGATATTTGACCCATTTGATTCACCACATTTCAAAGAACTTTATCCTATTTATTGATTATTCTTTTAATAAGTTTCAGATCCTTGAAAGTCTTATTTTTTTTCTAAAACTGTCTTGGAGTCGACACCCTAGTCAGTGGAGTCGACACCTCTTCTGTGTCGCTCTCGATCAGAGACCTTGGAGTTGACACCTGCTTTTGCGAAGCTGACTCCAGTTCGAGCGCTAACTGAGTTAGCGACTTGGAGTCGACACCCAACTTTGCGGGAGCCGACACCTTGTGGTCCCAATTTGACTATTTTAGGGCTGAGTCGATACCTATTCGTTCCCAATCATTTTCAAACTCTTTTCAAAACTCCCTCCAAGCCTCCCTAAACCTAGAATCTCTCAAATCCACCATTCCCTAGGATTCTATGGCACCTAAGCGAAGAGGATCGATCTTTGGAGCTCCCGTGGTGACAAGGAAGAGGACAGTAAGGCGTCCTGCCCATCAGCCCTTGCTTAGCTCAGATTCCACTTCTTTGTCCTCAATGCCAGTGCTATACCAGGTCCTTCTTCTCCTCATGTTGATGTTTTAGTGGGAAGAGTGATTACCATGGGTAGGAAGGTAATTTTGGATTCCTTAAGGATGAGGGCTTCTCCATAGGCAAGCAAATCAAGGACATGGGTTAGGAGAAGGTTTGTTCTCTAGACGTTCCTACCTATCCTGCTTTGGTCAAAGATTTCTATTTGAACCTTTCTAGAGGAGATGGCGGCCTTATTAGTTTTGTTAGAGGAACTAGGGTTCATCTCACCTCAAAAATTTTGGGAAGATTGTTAGATATATCTGTCTTTGGAATGATTTCTAATGCCCATAGCGATAGAGGAGTGGCATTGTCTAGAATGCTTGGCAGAGATATTGCAAAATTTGAGGAAGTTAGGGCTAACCAGTTGCCCTTGGAGCTTAGGCTTTACACAACATCTGCAGTAGGATTTTGTTTCTCAAGACCATCCATTTCGAGTATGTTTCTGAGAGGACATACTAGTAATGGACTCAGTGGTTACCGGCCAACCAATCAATCTATCGGGGATGATGATTTGGTACATGGCCGAGGTGGGAAGAAAGAAGAGATCTACCCTTCCATACCGCATGATTTTGACCATGGTTTTCTACGAGTTAGCATATTAGATAATGAGCCCCTGAAAAGCTTAAGACACACTGATTACTACAACAAAGCCACATTGCACCGGATGGGATTCATTAAAATCAATGGAAACTGGGAGAGGAAAGGAAGCATGGATGATAGGACAGTAGAGATGGATACTGGAGCCTATGACACTTCGGAGGCAGAGCCCTCAGTGAGACATATGTCAGCTGGCCCCAGCTGTCCAACACCTTCTGCTCCTACACCTGCTCCTTCAGCTTCTGTTTAGTCCTCTGTTGGCTTTTCTGAAGCACAGATGGAGCAATTAAAATCATTACTTATGGATGAAGAGAACAGAATGAAGGCTAATCTTGAAGATCATCTTTTGAGCATAAGGCAGCAGTTCTATACTTTAGAAGATAACATTAGTTTGATAGAATCTTCCTTGAGCACCTCTTCTTGCACTTTGATTGAAGACATAAGGTTGATATTTGACAAGATCAAGGACATAGGAGGTGATTCAGAAATATATTCCAAGTGTAATGCAGAATTACATGAGAAGATTACTATTGCAGCTAGTCTTGTTGATAGTAGATTAAATGAATTTATGAAAATACAAAAGGATGGGATGGAGAAGATCTTAGAAGAGCTTAAGAGACTTCTCAGATTTGGATACTAAAGTTTTAGTTTACTTTATGATGTATTTTGACATTGTTTGCATTTTGATTATGTAAGTGATGTAATGAAGCAATTATGAACATTTTGTTGTAATGTTTAGTATTCAATGAATATCACAGTTGAACTTTGATATTAAATTGCTTGGATTTTGAGTTAACATTATACTGTTCAAAAATTATTGATTATTATGTTTAAACTTTTATAAAGAGGGAGAAAGAATGATTGATGTTAATTTAATCTAAATGAATCTTTTCTTAACCTTTTTGTTGATAACAAAAAAGGGGGAGAGAAGATAATTGTATATGCATTGATGAACTTATTGAATGAATTTGATTAATTGGTATCAAGCATTGAATGAACTTATTGAATGAATTTGATTAATTGGTATCTTATTGAATGAATTTGATTAATTGGTATCAAGCTTTGAATGAACTTAATTGCATAAGTTTAATGATATGGGAGAGAAGATGTTAATTTGAGTATCATAAGGGGAGCTATCTCATTCAGGGGGAGCTTAACTATGAGAACTTATCTCTGCTTTGAAACTTTCATTAATTAATCATGCATATACTCAATGTTTTTATCATCATCAAAAAGGGGAGATTGTTGATCCAATTATTGATTTTGATGATTAACAAAAGCAATGAGTATATTCATTGTATTTCTGATAAATTTGAGAAGTGTTTCAGGGATTAAGAATGTTTAATTATTCGAATGATACACAAAATTAGTTTTGAATTAAGTTTTAAATAAAAAATATTTAAGTTTAGAACTTAGAGTTGACACCTACTGTGTCTGGAGCCGACACCAGGGTGTATCAGAACAATTCTAAGTTTTTGGCATGGGTTTGGAGTCGACACCTAAAACTCTGGAGCTGACTCTAACCTGAGATACAGAGGAGTGCTTTCTGCGTCAGTTTTGGAGCAAACACATGGAGTTCGGGAGCCGACACCTGAAATTTCTGGAACCGACTCTAACCTGAGAAGAGAGAGTATTTTTAAGACATCGTTAGAGTCGACACCCTCAGATATTGGAGCCGACACCTGAATGCACCGAGCCGATACATCACTTTTTCGGAGCCGACTCCCCAACGAACTTTTTATTTCCATTTTTGGAAACCCGATTTGGAGCCAACACCTTAAAGTTGGAGCCGACTCCAACCTGTCAGGAATGGATTTTCAAATTATCAGAATGGACTCTAACGGTAACATTTTTCCACCTAATCTATAATGGCTATATTTCTTTGCGTGTAGAAACAATCCAAGTACCTTGTAACGGCTATTTTCTCACCTAATCTTGGATTAAGAGATCTATAAAAAGAGGGATTCATTCGTTTGAAAAGGAGAACATAAGAGAGATAGAAAATCAAGAGAAAATCAAAAAAAATCAAGTGAAAAAGAGAGGAAAATTTTCAAAGAGAAATCTCTGAATCTACATCCATCTTCTGAAGAGAGATTCAAAAGAAATCCAAAGCCTTCAAAGATCAATTTCGGAGGATTTTCAAAAGAGAAAAGAAGAAGCTCAAAAGCCTCTTTTCGTCAACTTCTCTACAATAAATTTCTGTTAAGAATTAGAGCTGAAGCTTGATTCAACCATTCAAAAGAGAAGAGGAAAAGAAGAAAAGCTCACATTCAAATCGCTTCAAACAGGCTTTTCTAATCCTTGTCTATTTAGATTGCATATTTGCTCATTTAAGGAGCTGTTTTGTATTGTAAACTTTATTTCTAAATTATTATTTGCTAATTCAATTGGGGGGATTGAATTAGTGGAGGTAGTTTACCTCGGGACAAGCTAAGGTTAGCTTGGGTTTGGGTTGTGTGCTGGTGAGCCCGGAAAACCAGCTGGGTTCGTTGTGATCCCGGGTAAAACAATAAGTTAGAGTTGTGAGCTTGTAAAATAACTCGACTGTAATCAGTGGGATTATAGTGTGGACCTAAGTGTTGCTTGGGAGTGGACGTAGGTGTGGGATACATCGAACCACTATAAAATCTTTGTGTTTGTCGTGCATTTATCTCTCTCTCTCTATCTTGTTCATTTGTACTTAGCTTTAATTAATTTAGTTTACTTGAGCACTCTCACATCAATCTAATTATTTTTAAAGAGTTAAATTTTTAAAAGAACCCAATTCACCCCCCTCTTGGGTTGCCATCTGGGCCAACAGCTGGGCCTCCTTGCCTCGGCATCGGGCCTTTTGTCGGCTGCCTCCCCCTCTTCGATGGACGGGGGAGCCTTCTCCACCTTCGGCTCGGCGGGAGCCGAAGGGCTACTTGCAATTGCAACCTGCCCTACCTCGGCTAAATCAGTGGCGGCAAGGGTGTCCTCCTTGGGGTCTAGAACCACCACGACTGCCTTAGTGGTGGTCGGGATCTCTCCTTCTGTCTTGGCCCTGGCCGGGTCGGGGACCGCTTCTTCAGCTAGCACTTCTCTGGCCGGTTCCTCCACAGGCGCCTAGGCTACAGAGGGTTCCGAGGTCTGGGCCGGCTCGGCCTAGGCCCTCCCCCGTGCCCTCTTGGCCGGCCTTGCCTGCTCGCCCGCCGCTAGCCTCTTCTGGCGCATGGCAGCCTCCAGCCTCTCGGTGGGAATCTTCATTGTTGCACAAAAAAATAGATATTAGTATATATAAAAAAATGAAATGATAATGATGAAGCGGATAAGGGCAATGCGCGGTCAAGGGTGAGAAGACTAGGTTTCTGTGCTCACCGGCTGCCGGGGCCAATTCGGCCTCGTACAAGTTCTCCTCGGACAGGAGATCCTTGTAGGTAGGGATCTAGCAGGATGAAAGGTGGCGGAAGAGCTCCACATCCCTATCGGTCACGGCCGAGTTTTCATTGGGGCTGACATCCGGCTCCCTCCAGTCGGTCCTTACACCCTCCACATGGGCAAAAAGATATCAGGATTTTCACCCCCTGATTTGGATGGAAGACCTAAGGGAATGGCCCTACCCGGCCTAGCAGTAAACAACCATCAAGCCCCCTCACCTTAGCGGCGGAGCTTGTAAAAAGCCTGAAACAAAGACAAACTGGCTGCAGAGCCCTGGAAATGACAAAGAATGATGAAGGCACAGAAGATCCGAATCGAGTTCAAAGTCAACTGTGCCGGCACTAACCTATACCCATTTAGCAGGTTCAAAAAGAAGGGGTGGAAGGGAAGCCGCAGTTTGCACTGGAAGAACTCCTCGTACAGAGTGACCCGATCGGGGAGGGCGAAGCTCACGCTATCTTTGGGTCCCGGTACGGATAGGCGGATAAAGTCGGGAACCCTATACATGACCCTAAGGGCCTCTGCCTCCTCGGGGGTAATGGTGGAGGCGATCCCCCCGGCCCTGCCGAATCAGAACCAACCGCAAGAGGAGGTACTGGACACAAGGAGGAAAGAGGAACAGCTCTCACCAGGGAGATTTGGGTAGATGGTTGGCTGCTCACCGCCAACCACTCGCGAATGGTGATTCCACCTAACGGCCGAGGAGCTCGACTGACTGACAAAGTGTGGTCCTCCTCGGGGAAGGGGATAACTCTACCATTGGTCTCTTACCCTCTCTAATGGTCCTACGATCCATGGGTCAAGGATGAAGAAGTAAAAAAAGAAAAAAAAAAGGAATTGACTTGGAGTTTAGGAAGAAGATGAAGGTCAAAGGTCTCAGGTTGCAGAGGAACTCAAGGAAGAGGAAAGCAGGGGAGCAATTGCAATGTAACGCTCTCCCCCGATCCCATGGAGCTCTTTTTATACCCCAAATTCGAATCGTGTCGCCCGAAGTCTCGCCACATGGCCAACAACCATTGCGCCAAGTGCTCAGGCATCGGCCATCTCGCCCACGCCTGAGGCATGCCGCCTCGGTTCAGCCAAGGAGCAGGATCCCTGGCCAATGATAGTGCATAAAAGGCGGAGAAGCAATGATGGCGCCCACCTTTTTCCCATTCTTCAAGAGGTGCTCCCTCGGGGCGTCTGGCGCCGACATCAGCTCCCACTTACCACATGATTATGGAAGATTTTTGAAGCAACATCGCCTCGAAAGAGCGTGCCAGCTCACCCGCCATTAAAGGTACCCATAATTGGCCATCATTTTCAAATTTTTGCGCCCCTTTCACCCAAAGGACGACAGGCACATGGTCCTTCGCGCTCAGGAGAGGGGGGCATCTGATGTGGCCGATGAAGCCACGTGGACAATCATGGCAAAACCAGCTACATGGCATGGACACGTTGGCCCCGGCACCTCCAAGCAAGCCAAGGTGGCTCCGACTTCTTCAAGTCGGCCCCATCGGCCCCGACATCTCCAGCCAAGCTGAAGCGGCCCCGACTTCTTCAAGTTGGTCCTGCCGGCCCTGGAATCTCCAGCCAAGCCGAGGTGGCCCCGACTTCTTCAAGTCGGCCCCGCCGGCCCTAGCATCTCCAGCCAAGCCAAGGCGGCCCCGACTTCTTCAAGTCGGCCCCACCGGCCACGGCATCTCCAGCCAAGCCGAGGCGGCTTCGACTTCTTCAAGATGGCCCCATCGGCCCCGGCATCTCCAGGTAAGCCGAGGCGGCCCCAACTTCTTCAAGTCGGCCCCGCCGGCCTCGGCATCTCCAACCAAACCGAGGCAGCCCTGACTTCTTCAAGTCGGCCCCGCCGGCCTCGGCATCTCCAGCCAAGCCGGGGTGGCCCCGACTTCTTCAAGTCAGCCCCACCGGCCCCGGCATCTCCAGCCAAGGTGAGGCGGCCCCGACTTCTTCAAGTAGGCCCCATCGGCCCTGGCATCTTCGGCCAAGGCGAGGCGGCCCCGATTTCTTCAAGTTGGCCCCATCGGCCCCAGCATCTCCAGCCAAGCCGAGGCGGCCCCGACTTCTTCAAGTCAGCCCCGGCATCTTCAGCCAAGCCGAGGCGGCCCCAACCTCTTCAAGTCGGCCCCATCAGCCCTGGCATCTCTAGCCATGCCGAGGCAGCCCCGACCTCTTCAAGTCGGCCCTACGCTACTAAAACCATTAACTCTCTGATCCACACAAACTGACACAGCCAGACCCACCTACTGCTTGGCCATACCATCGATTGGACCAAGCCCACCTACCAACTGGTCCCACTGTCCAATGGGACCTAGCCCACAAATCGCCTGTTTCCTCCATCTTCGATGGGACAAAACCTACTGGCCAGCCCAAACTTATGTAACCCCCACGTATCCCGCGGACATCTCTCCCTCACGAAATTTCATGTGTTTAACCCCCATGCACGTTTCAACTGCCTATAAAAGTGTAAGTCCATTGGAGACTCAGGTATGCGAACATAAGCATTTTTCTTACTCTATCATCTAGAGAAACTCCACCCCTCGGAGCTTTCTCTACCCTAAGGAGCTCCCTCGAGCTCCCCTTCAGCTATGACCTCGGTTGCTGACTTGGGCATCGGTGGGTCCCAATCGGAGCACCCCTTCGGTCTCGGAACTTCTTGCAGGTCGTCTAGCTAGGCGAGGACCCGGCAAGCGACCAGAATCTTCTTCCCTACGTTCAAGACCGACGATCAGGCATCATCACCGACGACACCATTGACAATGTGAAGGCTAAGATCCATGATAAGGAGGGCATTATCAATCACTTGTTTGATGTGTTCACTTTCGGTTTAATAGCCATGATCAAACATGACTGTTTTATATAGAAGGCTATTTTTCTCACTTCTCATTTCTACTTCAGTCCGTACATGCTGTATATGCTTTTTTGTGTAGCCAATGTTTATGATAGGCTGTTCTAAGAATAGGATATATCATTAGAGGATCTTTTGAACGTGTGTAATCATTCTGCCAGTTCTTGTTAACATGTAGCCTCTGGGTTATCTTCATTGTTACATTATAGTTTGCTACCTTTCTTGCTGGTTAGATGTGGCCATGTTGGTTTCACTTGTTTGTGACCTGGAAAATTCTGTGCAAGAGTTAATCGGCACAGAAGTTGGACATGAGTCCAATAAATGGTATGCAAAGAAAATTGGTTAAAGGACAAAAGTGGATTCTTCTTAAATGTATGGAACATATTTATATCATATTCTCTTCCCTTTTGGAAATGAATGCAAATTGCATTGTATTGTTCAGCATTAAACTGGTTGGACTTGCCAGTTTTATCCTTGGTGAAAATAATGTGATGAATTACTCGAATTTAGAGAGACAGGAATCTCAAGAAATTGTATTTGATGAAAATCTTTGAACTTGATTTGTGCTGTTGATGGTACATAATCCAGTGAGCAAAATTTGTCACCTAGATCAGTTTTTTGCTGTTTAGCACATCTCATGTCCGACAGGTTTGCAAGTTGTCATGAAATTAACTTGTAATCTGATCTAATATATCATCATTTCCTCTGTCTCTATGTTCTTGGTAATGTGGTCTCATTATTACCTTTTGCTGCTGCTGCTTATTGGTCGTGAACCCAAGCCTAGCAACGGATCAGTTTTTTTTTTTTGTCATTTTTTTAATTGCAGATTGATAAAACCCTCTCATTCCTGGATGGTTTCGTAAGTCAATCCATTGAAAAGGGAGCAAGGCCTTATATTCCTGAGAATGAAGGATCAGGTATCTTCAATATCAACAATTTCAGAAGTCAATACCAGCATGAGACTGAGTCATTCTCTCAGGTTGGTGTCAAATATATTATAATAATTTATTTTAAATATTTATCTTATCGTTATTTATTATGATAAATTGGTTTTCATCACATAAAATCCTAATTGGTCTCTATTATAACATCACTATCAACAATGATCATTGTTGGGGGGTAAAATCGTCATTGCATCAATATCCGTGCGAGGAGGCTAGGACCAACCCTTTCCGTGGCTCGGCCTTCCCGGGCTTCCGTGGCTCGGCCTTCCCAAGCTTCCGTGGCTCGGCCTTCCCAGGCTTCCATGGCTCGGCCTTCCCCGGCTTCCGTAGCTCGACCTTCCCGTGCTTCCGTAGCTCGGCCTTCCCGGGCTTTCGTAGCTCGGCCTTCCGCAGCTCGGCCTCTCTGGCCTTCCATAGCTCGGCTCTCTCGAACTTCCTGTAGTTCGTTTCCCCCGAGCTTCCATGACCCGACTTTACTGAACGACCCCCGATCCAATACCCACCTCCGCGGAACCTGACGCAGGAGAGCCTCAGCCTACTGTAACGGCACCCTAGACAAGGAATCATGCTAAAGAGTGGTCTAAAACCTATCAAGGCCACCTGAGACCTACACATCTACCAGATCTCAAGCCATCAAGGAGCTCTCCCAGCCGTCGATCCCCTAACAGACACGAGGGGCAAAGAAGAAGGAGCCCAAAGTCCCCGACAGGCACCGTCCCGCCCGGCGACCAAGTCCGCCTCGCCGCCAGAGAGTCTCCTCCGCCGCCAAGGAATCGCTTCCGGAGCCCTCCCAGGTGATTCAACCACTACACTCCGTTGACCGTGCCCCGGGCGCAATCCTCATGGAGATAGAGCGCCAGCTCCCCCGGCCAATACCTCTCCGAGGGAACCAGACCCGAAGAGATCCCACCAAGTACTAGCGCTACATAGGGAGCACGGTCACCATACTGAAGAATGCTGGCAGCTAAAAAACGAAATCGAGAGACTGATCCAGCGGGGGCGACTGAATCAATTCAGGAGGGCGCCCGAGCCACAACAACAAGGAGGTGACCGCCAGCCCAAACTTCAACAACCTCCTCCTCCACCGAATCCGCCCGTGATCGGTCGCATTAATATATTGAAGAGGCTGGCGGATCGAGCCCCAGGGGCAACAGCGATGAATCGGCGCCAAAGAAGGCATGGACGGGCGAGCTCTCCTTCTCCGATGATGATCTTCTAGGGATACAGCTCCCCATGATGATGCACTAGTTGTATCCCTTAATTTGAATAACTATGATGTAAGCCGAATCCTAGTTGATAGTGGAAGTTCGGTAAATGTTTTGTACCTCGGTGTGTTTGCCAGGATGAAATTACTCATGAAAAACCTTCGAGCCGTGGATTCCACCTTGATGGGATTCACAGGCGACGTCGTCATCCCGGAAGGGGTCGTCACCCTGACGGTCCGCGCGGGAACCTGGCCCCTTGTGACCATTATCCAGACAGACTTCCTAGTAACCGACCTCAGATCCCCATTCAACGCAATATTCGGCAGGCCCGGTCTAATGTCCCTCAAGGCAGTCATCTCCATCCCGCATCTATCCATGAAGTTTCCCACCGAGCTAGGAGTTGGAGTTGTTCGGGGAAGTCAGGCCATGGCTCGGCAGTGCTTTGTTACAAGCCTTCAGTCTAGAATGCCAGAAGTTGATGGGCTGGATGCTCGCGAGGACTTCGCCGAACAGCGGGGAGAACCGGCAGAGGAATTGGAGGAAGTGCCATTGGATGAGGCTCGTCCCGACCGAACCATAAAAATCGCTGCTCAAAGGAGAGCCTCGGCAAATTGATCAGGTTCCTCCGAGGCAAAACATCTTCGCCTGGCCGCCTCCGACATGCCAGGGATCAGCCCCGAGGTTCTCGTCCATCATCTCAATGTGGACGAGATGCACAGGCCCGTCAAGCAGAAAAAGAGAGCTTCGCCCCAGAGCGACAAAAGGCCATTGAAGAAGAGGTAGACAAACTCATCAAGGCCAATTTGTCCGGAAGTAAATTATCCGAGCTGGCTATCAAACGTCATGGTGAAGAAGTCGAACGGCAAATGGAGAATCTGCATCGACTTCACCGACCTCAACAAAGCCTGCCCGAAGGACAGCTTCCCCCTCCCTCGGATCGATCAGCTCGTGGACGCCACCTCAGGCCACCAGATGCTGTCATTCATGGACGCCTATTCAGGCTACAATCAGATCCGAATGGCCCCTGAAGATGAAGAAAAGACCGCCTTCATAACCGACCGAGGTACTTACTGTTACCGCGTTATGCCTTTTGGTCTTAAAAATGCAGGTGCCACCTACCAGAGGCTGGTCAACAAAGTATTCAAGGAGCAAATCGGCCGGAATATGGAGGTGTACGTGGACGACATGCTGGTCAAAAGCAAGGAGGCATCAGCATGTCGAGGACCTCACAGAGAGCTTTGCCACGCTGCGCAAGTACGGGATGAGACTCAACCCGACCAAATGTGCCTTCGGTGTTAACTCGGGAAGTTTCTCGGCTTCATGGTCTCCCAGCGAGGTATCGAAGCCAACCCCCAGAAGATTCAAGCTCTCCAACAAATGGCGCCCCCAGCATCTGTCAAAGAGGTCCAGCGCCTAACCGGGAGGATAGCGGCCCTAAACCGCTTTGTGGCGCGGTCGGCCGAGAGATGCCTCCCCTTCTTCAAAACTCTCCGATCGGCCAAAAACTTCCAGTGGACTCCCGAATGCCAAAGGTCATTTCAAGATCTCAAGAAGTACCTCGGCTCGCCCCCACTCCTCAGTAGTCCGGCCCCAGGGGAGACCCTATTCTTGTACCTGCTGTTTCGGAAGGTGCGGTTTGTCGGTGCTAATCAAAGAAGAAGGCAAAGTCCAAAAGCCGATCTACTATGTCAGCAGGCTACTCCGCGATGCGGAGACAAGGTACAGCAGAATTGAAAAGATGGTGTTGGCCTTAATCACCTCAGTTCGGAAGCTGCGGCCGTACTTTCCAAGCACATTCCGTGACGGTCCTGACCGACCAACCCATCAAGGCGGTGGTCCACCGTCCCGAGACATCGGGGAGAATGACCAAATGGGCCGTCGAGCTAAGTGAGCATGACATACATTTCCAGCCTCGTCCAGCCATCAAAGCCCAGGTGCTAGCCGACTTCCTCCTCGAGTGTACCATCCCGGAGGACGGTTCTACCCCAGACTCCCCGAAGAACCAAAAGCTGGAGCCCGGTGGCTCCTCCATGTCGACGGGTCATCTAATGCCCATCGCTCCGGTGCGGGTCTGGTTCTCACCAGTCCGGAGGGGATACCTTTGAATATGGCGTCCGATTCTCCTTCCCGGCCTCCAACAACGAAGCCGAGTACGAAGCCCTGTTAGCCGGCCTCCGAATCGCCCGCAATCTGAAGGTGGAGAAGCTTAATGCCTTCACCGACTCTCAGCTGGTAGCCGGCCATGTGGGGAGAGTTTGAAGCCCGGGAACCGAACATGGTTCGGTATCTCCAGGAGGTGCGGAACCTGCTTCCCCATTTTTGCCGAATTTGAAATCATTCAGATTCCCAGATCCGAGAACGCCCGCGCCGACCTACTCTCCCGATTGGCGACCGCGGAGTCAATGGATGCCGAGCAAAAGTTCCACCTGGAGACTCTGGAAAGCCCAGCATCACGGAAGCCGACCGAATAATGCAAGTTGAGGCCGAACCATCATGGTTCGACCCTATCCTCAAATATCTCAGAGAAGGGTCGCTTCCGTCCGACCGAAGGGAGGCTAGAAAGCTGAGGCTGCAGGCCACTCACTATGTGCTGATTGACAACCAGCTTTACAAGCGGTCTTTTTCTATGCCGCTGCTCAGATGCCTTCGCCCGTCCGAAGCAGATTATGCTCTGCGCGAGGTACATGAAGGGATTTGCGGCAACCATCTGGGAAGCCGATCCCTATGTCACAAGGTGCTGCGACAAGGCTACTACTGGCCGACCATGCAAAAGGACGCGGACGATCTAGTCCGAGCCTGCGACCCCTGCCAGAGGCACTCAAGCATCCAAAGGCTCCCTTCCGCCGAACTAGTTTCCATATCCTCCGCTTGGCCCTTTGCCAAATGGGGGATGGACATCCTCGGCCCATTCCCGCTTGCCACAGGACAGCGAAAATTTCTATTTGTCGCCATCGACTACTTCACCAAATGGGTCGAAGCGGAAGCAGTTGCACAAATTACCGAGGCACGGCCAGAGATTTTGTGTGGAGGTCCATCATCTGCCGATTCGGCCTCCGCATACCATAATCACCGACAACGGTAAGCAGTTTGACAACTCTAAATTTCGCCAGTTCTGCGAGGAGCATGGAATCCGTCACCACCTCACTTCGGTCGGGCACCCACAAGCCAACGGAGCGGCCGAAGTGACCAACAGGACCCTCCTTCAGGGAACAAAGCTCGCCTCTCCAGAGCCCAAGGCAGGTGGGCGGAAGAGCTGCATCATGTCTTATGGGCCTACCGCACCACCCCGAGAATCCCGACAGGTGAAACCCCATTCTGAATGGCTTTCGGCACAGAGGCCATTATCCCTGTGGAAGTCGGCCTCCCATCGTTGCGGGTGGAACGCTACTCAGAGGAAGCTAGCAACGAACAGCTCCGCACCAACCTCGACTTGGTAGAGGAGATCAGAGAAAGGCCCGGATCAGAATGGCCGCTTATCAACAAAGGGTAGCCCGTTATCATGCCTCCAAAGTCAAAGGGAAAGCCTTCCTGCCCGGCGACCTTGTCCTCCGAAAGGCCTCTGTTTCCAAACCGCTGGAACAAGGAAAGCTGGCGCCAAACTGGGAGGGCCCGTACCAAGTAGCGGAGATCATTGGACCGGGAACCTACAAGCTTCAGGATTTGGATGGGAAATCCATTCCCCGGACGTGGAATTCGGACAATCTCCAAAATATTATCAATAGGGTACATCCTCTCCGAGTTTATTTTCATATGCCTCGTTATATCTTCTTGTCGGCACATTTTTTCAATGCAAATCATTATGCACTACATCGCCAAATTGCAAAAAGAAATAGATGCTGCTTACCCATCCTCGGCACGACCGAGCTACTTGTCTGGATAGGAATTCTCCGAACCTTGGCAGGGCCAAGTAAAAATTCTCTGAACCTTGGCAGGGCCAAGTAAAATATTCTCCGAACCTTGGCTGGGCCGAGCAACAAATTTCCGAACCTTGGCAGGGCCAAGTAAAAATTCTCCGAACCTCGGCTGGGCCGAGCAACAAATTCTCCGAACCTTGGCAGGGCCAAGTAAAATATTCTCCGAACCTCGGCTGGGCCGAGCAACAAATTCTCCGAACCTTGGCAGGGCCAAGTAAAACATTCTCCAAACCTCGGCTGGGCCGAGCAACAATTTCTCCGAACCTTGGCAGGGCCAAGTAAACATTCTCCGAACCTCGGCTGGGCCGAGCAACAAATTCTCCGAACCTTGGCAGGGCCAAGTAAAATATTCTCCGAACCTCGGCTGGGCCGAGCAACAAATTCTCTGAACCTTGGCAGGGCCAAGTAAAACATTCTCCGAACCTCGGCTGGGCCGAGCAATAATTTCTCCGAACCTTGGCAGGGCCAAGTAAAACATTCTCCGAACCTCGGCTAGGCCGAGCAACAATTTGGGCCAAGCAAAATATTCTCCGAACCTCGGCTGGGCCGAGCAACAATTCTCCGAACCTTGGCAGGGCCAAGTAAAAATTCTCCGAACCTCGGCTGGGCCGAGCAACAATTTCTCGAACCTTGGCAGGGCCAAGTAAAAATTCTCCGAACCTCGGCCGGGCCGAGCAAAAATTCTCCGAACCTTGGCAGGGCCAAGTAAAATATTCTTCGAACCTCAGCAAGGCTGAGTAAAAATTCTTCAGGTTAAGACCCGGCTGAAAGCCGAAGTGCGTAGGCCCCGATTAAAGCCAAAGGACTTCCAAATAGTCCCCGAAACTTCGTCCGGTTTAAAAGAAGCACGCTGGCAAAAACCGTCGACACACAAAAAGAAGGCGCCTTCGGCGAAACCCTTAAGGGCCCATTAAGCCCCGCGTAATCGGCCAAAAACCTCGAGCAGAGCCAAGGAATTCCCCTCTGCTACTAAAATCTTTGGGTAACACCCCTATAACCCATCGATCAAAGCGTCTATTTCGATGCGTGAACCAGTGGAGCCACGCCGACTCCCTAACCATTACGCGAATGACGTGTTTAAAGCAAAAAACTCTTGAAAAAAAAAAGGTTATCTGAACAAATCTCTTTTCATTAATCGGAAAAAGGGAGTACACAAAAAGAGACAAGAAAAGCAAAAGCAAAAACAAAAGTAGCAGAGACCCTAAATCAGGGGTCGGAGTCGCTTCCAGATGCCAGCAGATTCTCCAGGCGCTCGGTGAGATCGGCAACCTGCTAGCGAAGTGATTCGACCTCCTCCCTCTGCCGGTCTACCACCCGCGCAGGGCCTCCGCCTCCTTAGTCGACACGTCCATGTACTCCTCGATGACCCTTACGAGCTGCTGATTGCTCGCAAGGTCGACGCCAGACCTAACCCGTCGACAGTGATGGTGGGGCGCCCCCTCTGAATATAGCAAACCGTTGAGAGATGCACGCAACTATTCCGAGGATTGCCCTTGAGAGGCCATGGTCTGACACTATTTTATGACCTGAACCGAGGGATGACTAAGACCACATCCCTCGGTCATATTTATACTTGTCAGGCAGGTATCTCAATCGGTCACGCCGTAGCTACCGACCTATGAGAACTTGCCATGTGTCGTCACCTTAATGACTGCAGAATCCGAGGCACCGCACCCCATCCCGAGTGAGATCGGTAAGTGCGGACTGACTGATCGGGAATCTCCCGAGCAGAATACTTTCCGATCTGCCCCCCCCGTAATAAATGCTCACAGCACTTCCTAGGCTCCTTTTTCGGGAAGCGCAGAGGGAAGAGATCCGGCGTCTGGCAAATGACTTGTCCCCTCGGGAAGGGTAACGTCATAAATAAAGGAGCGTGACAACATACCGCTCATTCCGCCAGGTGCCCCCTCACCAAGCGTCATAGAGATCTTACACTACGGCTCATAGTGNGTTTTTCTCTGGCGCCCCTCACCAAGCGTCATAGAGACCTTACACTACGGCTCATAGTGGCAGCTAAGTCATTTCTCCGAGCCCTGAATCTCCGAACCTTGGCAGGGCCAAGTAAAACTTCTTCGAACCTCGGCTGGGCCGAGCTACAAGTTCTCCGAACCTTGGCAGGGCCAAGTAAATATCTCCGAACCTCGGCTGGGCCGAGCTACAAGTTCTCGAACCTTGGCAGGGCCAAGTAAAATATCTCCGAACCTCGGCTGGGCCGAGCTACAATTCTCCGAACCTTGGCAGGGCCAGTAAAAATTCTCCGAACCTCGGCTGGGCCGAGCTCCGAACCTTGGCAGGGCCAAGTAAAAATTCTCCGAACCTCGGCTGGGCCGAGCTACAAGTTCTCCGAACCTTGGCAGGGCCAAGTCTCCGAACCTCGGCTGGGCCGAGCTACAAATTCTCCGAACCTACGATATTCCGAGCTTCGGCCGACCCTCGATAATAGCCGATACGAGACAAAATACCAAGCTTCGAACCAAAGTAAGGAACGTGTTCCGCCAAACGATCTCCAAACCGCCGCTTGCGAACCTCGACTAGTTCGGATAGCGCGGGATCTTCGCCTAAGAACGAGCGAGGCACCCATGCCCAACAACAACAATAAGCTTGGCACAGAAGAAATAGAGATTGAGAAACAGAATAGAACTCTCTTTATTGCCGTCAAAACCGGTTTACAAATGCCTGAAAGGCGTTACAAGAGCATTGAAATGCATAAAATAAAGACGAATACAAAACTCGGGCAACTGCTCCAAAGCAGACCTGGGCAACCGTGGTGCTCCGGCATCCGATCGCCGAACCAGATAAGCCGCATCCAGTCAGCTCGAGCTGATAACAGCCGGGCGACATGGACCAATAGTCGCGGCCAGCTTCAGTCAATAATGATATCTCGGTGACCCAACCGAGATATCTGGGTGGCCATCCCAGACCACCCAACCGAGGGACCCCCGGCGAGCAGGTAGGAAGCCAGCGAACCCTGGCGGCGAAGCGCTCTCCCAAACCGAATGTGCGCCGCCCTACCTTGCCATGGCTCAAGGACAAGGCATCGGCGGGCGGCACGCTTTCACCCCCTCCCCATGTGGTGAAAGATTCCCCAGGCAGGCGAGCCCAGGAATCCAAATCAGGGGAGGAGGCGAAATTCACACAAACCATGGGGAGCCCGCATGCACCCCCTACCATACGTCTCCGAAGGGGAACCACAAAGGTCACACGGGAAGAGTATGTGTGCGCTCTCCGTGTGATCTATGCGCCCTCCATGTGCGCTCTCCATATGATCTCCGGGACTCATCCCCTAAGGGCGAGCCATCCTTTGGCAGCTCCTTCATCGCCCCAACTATCCGGAGGCAAGAAGCTTGCAAGAGAAAAGCTCAGTCCTCCCACTCGCAGCAGCAGAAAAAGCATGATGAAAGCTCTAGTGGAAAGAAACTTTTGGGGATGACTTGACACTACCCCACTTTCCCTTTTTATAGGCCAAAAATGGACCGGGAGCAATACCAAGGCTATTAGCCCCGAGATTCAAACACCTGGGCCACACCCCACGTGGCCTCCCAGGATGAAGCAGCGCCCTAGTGCGCGCCGAGCTCACCGTCTGAACCATGACGCATGCAGATTTCCTCTTAATCCCGAATCGCATCATTAAATGCAGAACCGTCCACCAGCATTACGAAAACTGACAGGATCAGGGGATCGTCCTACGAAAATAATGTCCTCCAATGGTAAACGGCTGCGTGCGCCGTACGAAAACGGCCCGCATGGGAAAAGAACACTTCCGGAAAGGCAAGTGCAGCTTTATATTCCCACAGTGCCGTATCATCATTTTGGTGAAAACAAAATCGATTTGCCTGCAAAACGGCAGGGTGCTGGCAGAATAGCAAAACAAGCGAAAACCTACCATACTGTCGGCCCCAACGACCTATTTTGCTTGTCGGCCCTAGCCGACCTATTTACTTCGGCAGCCACCTTCATACATCGGCCCTAGCCGACCTATTTTGCTTGTCGGCCCTAGCCGACCTATTTTGCTTGTCGGCCCTAGCCTCGCTCGTCGGCCCTAGCCGACCTATCTTGCCAGCCCTAGCCGATCTATTCCGTCGGCCCAAGCCGACCTGCCCGACCAATCGGTCTTAACCGGCCGGCTTCATTTCTCGAGTTTTAATTAAGACTCAAACCGGGCCAGATCGCCTGTCGGTTCGCCGGTCAAGGCTATCGCCCCCCTTGGGCCAAGCCAATGCATTCCCTCAATCCCGAAACAAAGATGACCAAAGAACATCAACGAGCCATAAGTCGCTCGCGATTGAGGCAAGACTGGCGGCAACAGGGCCATACAAGGAAAAACATTTAAATGAAAATAGAGGTTTCATTCATTAAGAAACATCAGTCAGACTTTCAAAAAGCAAAATATAGGGGTGGCTCTAAGGGCCGGGAACCACGTCAGTTTTGGAGGAGCCTTCGGTTACATCCGCCGAGGTGTGACTAGATTCGCCTTTTTCCAATACCTTTGCCCCTTCAGCGGCAGTTTGCGATCGTTCCTCAGAAGCTGCGGCTTCGCTGGGACCCGGGCGGCACCAGGATCGGTATCGGAGACGTCGACATATTCATCCTCTTCTTCTCCTTCGGACTCACCGTCTTCAGTATCCAGAAAAGAGAGATCCCATTCTGGGTGCTCACTGGATATCTTATCTTTACATTCTTCCATCCCAAGTTGGAAGGCGTCAACGCCGATAGCATCCTGCTTCCCCTTGAGTATGGCGAGCTGCATCTTAGCCTCAGCAGCCTGCTTCTCAGCCTCCGCAACTTGAGCCCGCAAAATAATGTTTTGCTCCTCGAACTCGCCGGCCCGCGTCTCGAGTTCTGAGCTCTTATTGCGGTTGGACACGAGCTCACCTTGGAGAGCCCGAATTCTCCAACTCCTAACTTCGCCATCTGAAAAAACCAAAGTCAGTCGGCATCACAAGAGACCAGTAGAAGAAGCTAAAAAGGGGGAAATGAGATCGTACCTCCTCCTCTCGTCTGGCCAACCTCTTGGTCAGCTCCTCAGCCTCACCCCTGGCTCTTGTTCTGTCAGCCCCGATCAGCTCAACTCTCTCCTGCAGAGTATTGATCCTTAACTGTTTGGCTCCGGCCTCCTCCCGGGCTTGGGATAACTCGTTGCTCACCCGAGCTATCGTCCCTTGGTGCCATTTAGCGCCCTCCCTCAAGTGAGCAATTTCGCCATCGCGCCGCTTCAACTTCTCCTCCACTTCGCCGAGCATTCTGGTCAAGCGTTTCTTTCGTCGGCAGCTTCCCTTCCCAGCCGACCCAAACTTTCACTATGTTCCCGCCGCATCGCCGCCACCTCCGCGGAATGTTTCGACTCAATTCTAGCCAGCTCCAAGCACGCGTTTCGTTCTTCGCCAGGAGTTCCTGCAACTCCTCCACTCTACGCTTTTGCTTGGACACTTCGGCCAGGGCGACCTGGTGTGCCGCCCTTATCCCCTTCAAACTTCTATCACTATAGCCATAAGTTCCTCGAACTTCTCAGACACCTTCAGTCGCGATTGGAGCTCGGCGTTGTCTCTCCTGGCCTGAATGCTGGCCCCCGTCGCCAAACTCAAACGCCAGCATATCGCCCGAGAAAGCAAAACACTCTGCAGACAAAAAGTAAAAAATGATGGGGTTAAGTCAGAAATCCACCCACAAGGAATAACTCACCCGCGAGGCATAGGCCCGAGTCATCCTCATCAGGGTCGTATTGTCGATGTCGGGAAGGAGATGGACACTTTCAGCCACGCCTTGCTGACCGAACGCAGCATCAACCAGCTCCAAATCTGCAAACTTGTCCGCCGAAGGATCTGCACCCGGATACAAGGCCGACCTCATTAAGGCGGAAAACGCCTCCTCAACACCAGCGCTCGAACTGCTGGGTTGACCGTCCCCGCCTGAGGGACCAACCTGGGCGACCTCCGTCTGAGAGGCCCCCAACTTCCCAGCCTCTTCTATCAAGGCCCTGGCTTGGACTTCTTCGGATAATTCGGCTAGCCCAAGCGCCAGCCTCCCCAAAATCTTTTTCGAGGGAGCTCCCAATGCGGGACTCCCACCTTGCTGCGTCCCCTCCTCCGACGCACCTTTCCCGGTTACCACCATTTGTCTCCGCCACAGGCCCCCCGAGGCCTCGGCCCGGCCTACCACTTGCGCCTCCCCTGCAGGCTCCGCCGAAGCCTCTATCTGGCCCGCTTCTGAACTACCGCGAGCGACCCGGCTTCACTACTACCGGACTCCCCTGCAGAGACCAAGAGGGAGCTCTCCCTGAACCTCCTCGGCTGCAGCTGTCCCTTCTCCCTCTCCTGCTGGAGCCGGTGGTGATCCCGCGGGACGGAAGGCCCCGCAGAAACGACCGCCTTCGCCAGATCCGTTGCTGGTTCCTCTTTCATAGGGGACGCGGTCAACGAACCAACGGAGCCTCGTCTGAGCTATCCGATATCTCTAACACGGGAGGACAAGGGATCATGGCTTCTCTCCCCAAATCCTCCTTCGCCCCCGGCGCTCCTGTCGTAACCGCTCCGGCGTCCGGCGGGCTTCTTGCGGAGGTATGGGCCCTTTTCTCGGGCCTGCCACTATCCGCGCCGCTGCTCTCCCCTGGGCGCTTTCCTCTCTTCCTCTTGGCGAGGCTCGACAAAGCCGACCTCTTGGCTGAAAGAATGAAACACACGATCAGATCCAAACACATTCATCGAGAAAACACACAGCGAGAAAAGGTAAAAGGGAGAGACTCACCTTGCGGGTCCTGGGAGCTGAGCCCGGCTGCGAAAAGGGCTCCCTCCGATAACAGGTCGTTGGCCGAAAACACTTGGCCATTGCGAAGGACGTCCAAATCCCTCTCCTCCTGCGCTGACAAAACTGGATGCGTCTCTGCATCCCTAACAAAGTTTCCCCATTTCCGAGGGAAGTCGGAACCAATGTTCCCCTCTGCGATAACGAACCGGCTCTTCCATCCCTTAATGGAGGACGGCTTATCCACAATAACGTTGAAGGACCTCCGGGGTCCAATGTAGGCCACTCTGATTTCCTCCCAGGTATCAGATGGTAGCAGGCGCGAAAAAGGGGAAGAGTGGCGACAATCTGAATTTGGTGGCACATTGAGATAAATCCGATGATGCTCCGCCAACTGTTTGGGGCCACCATCGCCGGGCAGATGTTGTAGTGGGTCATTATCTCCTTCACCAAGGGATGGAGAGGGAAACGAAAGCCTGCCTTCAAACTGTCTTCATAAATGAAGACCCCGGACTCCAGATCTCGCGAGACCCTATCCCCAGACTCCGGCGCCCGCAGAACGACATCTGAGGGCATGCCATACCATTGGTGAATCCTTCCCAAATCCTCAGCTACAATCTCTGAAACCACATCGTCGGGGCTCATCGCCATCTCGATTGAGAGAAAAACACCAGGCGAAACGACGAGCGTCGAGAAGGATGAAAGGCCAAACTTTTCAAAAAACAAGACGAGAGGATGCTGCGAACATGCACATATATATATAGTACGTCTATCGCCTTGCTTCCCCACTAAGGAAGCCGCCTTGAGAAGACGGGGCATCCCGCCCGAGGCGTTCGGAACCGCCTCGACAAACGCCCGATCGATCGGGATTCGCGACGTGGCGCATTCCCAACCGTCACTTTGGGGAGCCTTACCCCCGAAGGCACGATGACCCTGTCGCATTAATTAGGGCATCATTGCACGGGCTGTCTAAACCAAACTGTCCCATCCGGAACGCGCCGCTGGACTTATACTCCCTATGCCCGAACCTACGCTTCGAACTAGGGAGTGGAGGGCATGTGTTGGGGGGTAAAATCATCATTGCATCAATATCCGTGCGAGGAGGCTAAGGCCGACCTCCTCCCTTCGCCCTTCCGTAGCTCGGCCTTCCGGGCTTCCATAGCTCGGCCTTTCCGTAGCTCGGCCTTCGCTCGGCCTCCTTCCGGGCTAGCTCGGCCTTCCGGGCTTCCGTAGCTCGGCTCCTTCCGGGCTTCCATAGCTCGGCCTTCCCGGGCTTCCGTAGCTCGTTCCCCCCCGAGCTCACCATGGCCCGGCTACGTTAAATGATCCACAATCCAATACCCACCTCCGCGAACCTGACGCGGGAGAGCCTCAGCCTACTATAACGACACCCTAGATAAGGAATCATGTCTGAGAAGTGGTCTAGAACCTATCAAGGCCACCTGAGACCTACATCTACCAGATCTCAAGCCATCAAGGAGCTCTCCCAGCCGTCGATCCCCTAACAGACAAGATACGGATCCCAACAGCCCCACAACGGCCTGATTCGATCCACTCCGTATCCTAACAACCTCTGAACCTTCCAGAAGGCGCTCAAGATCCAGGTGACAGTCTATAAATAGGACACTCCCAGATTCCCTCAGGTACGCATACGCACGCACTCTACACACTCCTCACTCTCACTCTCCTGCTCTCTCGCCGGCAGCTCGTCGGTGCTCTTGCCCTTTAGAGCTCCCGATTGGCCGCCCAGGAGAGGCCTCCCGGAGAGATCCACCTCCCCATTATCTGGTTGATCGCCGATTTTTCTCCACTGACTTGAGCGTCGGAGGGTCTTCCGCGGAGGGCCACCCCCAACGCCTCTCGCGCGAGGACTTTTGTGCAGGTCCGCCCCCTCTCCATGGAGATCGACCATGTCCGAATCGGAGGACGGATCCCGGCGGCAATATTTACATAAGAAGTCCAACTTTAACCTGATTCAGAGCTATATGAGGAATGAAATATGCAACAACATTTATAAATAGTTAGTAAAATATCAATGTGCAACCAGATCTTGAGATTGAACATGGATGTGGAGTTCACATATTAGAGGAACATAATACGAGTTAGTTGCACAAGGCTATAATATAACACCTCTCATCAAACCAAAAAAAAAAAAGGCTAAAGTGATAATTACTTCGTGACTATCACTACCAAAATTTAAAAAAAAAACAAGAAGAAAAAGAAATCAGCTAACATCACTACCAATGCCTATATCCAACAACTTCATCCCGTTCTTCCAAAACCCATGAAGCCAAAAATGGAATCAAACCAAAGCGAAAGGAAAGGAGAGGCAAAATCCATCCGCTAAGATAAGTAAGCAAACCCTACTGTAGCTAGTCCGCATCACAAGCTTCGGACAAACACCCATTACAAAAACGAACCTAGAGAATCGAAACAATTTTTACTAAAACTGAAAAGAAAAAAGAACCACGAATCCAAATCTCGCGATAAGAACCGACGAAGGGAGGGAGTGGCCTCACAATTCGGGGGCGCAGACGTAGACGTCGCATTGGCTACCGCGGACGAGCGCCTCGACCAGGGTGGCGAGCCCCGGGGAGCCAATCCCGTCGCCGTTGGTCACAAGGACGACCGGCTTCTTGGATCCGTCCTCCGACTCCTCGGCGGCAACGGCGGAGGAGGACGGGGCAGCCTGGGGCTCCTCATCACCGGGCTTGGCATCATCGTCGTCGTCGCCGCCGCCGCCGTCGCCGCGCCAGGCAGCGAGGACGCTCTGGAGATTGGAGACGAGGGAGGGGGGCAGAGGGCTGCTCTTTGTAGACGCCGAGTCCGTCATCATTATTGGAGACTTGAAGAAGAAGAGAAAATGCGAGGGCGAGCGAGAGATTCTAATGGAGAGGATAAGGAGGCAACGGGGAGCGAGAGGGGAAAGAAAGAGCGATTCGGTCTGGTATTTCGGAGCCAAGAGGGGAAAGAGGATAAATTCGGTGGAGAAGAATCAAGAACAAGAAAAGAAGATGAAATCCTACCGAATTCGAATTTGGGCATAAAAGGGTTGAAATCGTGGAATGAAATAGTTTTTGTTTTAAAGAAAAAGAGGGAAAGTGAACTAGGAGAAAAAAATAAATAAATTTTTAGTTTTATATAAACTATATCTTAATTAAAAATATATTTTTTATATAAAATAATATAACATTATATTTTTTATTATAAATATAGTCTTTAATTTGAGAAAAATTATGAAAATGTAGTCTAAAATATTAGACTACATCTTTACTAAAAATGTAGTTTTTTTTTTCTAAAACCTAGTGTAGTTTATTTAACTTTTTGTAGTAGTGATTGTAGCAACTAAAAGAATGTCGAATGATTGAAGAAAAATTATATTAATATATATGTATAAAAAAAAAGGAGATATTTAAAACTATGCAAAATATAAAGGGATTAAGCTAATGAACCAATGAAATTATGAGAGAGTAATAGAAAATTGAATAAGAGATGAAACTTTGGTGTCAAAAAATCAATTTAAATTTATGCATGGAAGATCGACCATGGAAGCTATTTATTTATTAAGAAGATTGATGAAAAGATATAAGAAAAAAAGAAGACCTTCATATGGTCTTTATTGATTTAGAGAAAGCATATGATAAAGTACCTAGAGAAATAATATAAGGGATTTTAGAGAAAAAAAGAGTCATCAAAAGATACATAAATTGATAAAAGATATGTATGATAGAGTAATAACTATTATTAAAATAACAATAGGAGAAACTAGTGAGTTTCTGATTACTGTAGGTTTACATCATTTGCTTTAAGTTCGTTTTTTTTATTTAGTATGGGTGAATTAACCAAACATATTCAAAATGATATCACATGTTATATATTATTTGCAGATATAATGTTGATTGATGAAACTAAGCCTCTGTTTGGATTGAGAGAAAACTAGGGAGGAAAGAAAATTAGGAGGGAAAACAGGAGAGAAAATGAAATTTACTTTGTTTGGATGGAGAGAAACGTATTGAGGAAAGAAAACTAAAGGGAAAATAAAGAGAAAAAAGTGGTGGCCCCACATAAAGTTTTCTCTCTGAAACCGAGAGATTTCGAAGAGAAAACTCAAAAGTGTTCTTTCATTTTTTTTCATTCAAATATGACCCTTCCAAAAAAACAACTCATGCATTTTTTAATCATTTATAAAAGGATATTATTATCATTGTAAATTACTTTTATTCCCTCTCTGTTTTCCTTCCACTCATCCAAACAGAAGGAGAAAAAATATTTTCTCTCCAATTTTCTTTCCTTTCACTTTTCTCTCCTTCTAATTTTCTTTCTTCCCACTTTTTTCTCCATCCAAACAGAGCATAAATCTGAAGTAAATGCTAAGCTAGAGATTTGTAGAGAGGCTTTAGAATATAAAGGTTTTAAGATTAGTAGAACTAAAACTGAATACATGAAATGTAATTTTAGTGGGAGTAGAAATACAAATGAAGAAATAGTAAAGATTGCAAGCCAAAGATATTAATGAGTAAAAAATTTAGGTATTTGGGATCAATTATCCAGCAAGAAGGTGAAATATGTGAAGATGTGAATCATAGAGTTAAAAACAAGATGGATTAAGTGGAAGAGCACTTCGGGAGTATTATATGATTGACGCATCCCATTAAAATTAAAAAAATTCTATAAAACCGCTATTGGCCATCTATGCTATATGGAACAGAGTGTTTGGTAATATTAAAACAAGATGTGAATAAATTAAGTGTAATAAAAATGTATATGTTAAGATTGATATATGGTAAAACTTTAAAAGATAGAAATAGAAATAAACATATAAGAGAATGATAGGAGTAGCTCCAATTGAAGATAAAATGAGAGAAAATCGATTGCGGTGGTTTGAACATATACAATGTAGACCTTTAGATGCTCCAGTTAGAAAAAGTATATTTTAACAATATATGGTAAAGATAGAGGTAGAGGTAGACCTAAACTAATAGGGAGAGAAATAATTAAAAAAGATAAAGTATTTATAATTTGAATGCTGACTTGATTCTAAATAAAGCAGAGTGGAGGAAGCAGATTCATGTAGCCAACCCTAGTTGGGAAAAGGATTAGATGAGTTGAGTTGAGTTGAGTTAGTTTAAATGTTGCCCTAATGGTAAACCAACTATTATTTTATATAACTATAAAAAATTAGCCACTTAAAAACATTTCATAGGCAACAACTAATTCAAATAAACCTTGGGCATGAATGCTTATAGCTTAGCTAATATATTAAATAGAGTTTGAACCTGAACATTTGAGTTTAAGAGCCTCTTTGAATTAGTTGTTGGTTCTTATCAATAATAACAACTGTCTTGCATAACTGATCAATATTTATTGAGAGATATTCTAGCATTTTGTCTTTCCAGGCATTTGGAGGAATAATTTATTATTACTAGAATTTAGCAAGTTAAAGGTACAATGACGTCCCTCATCCATACGTTAGCCTCCTGCATCAATGCAAAACAAAGTAGTGGTACATCACATGGTGCATGTCCTATAGTATCCATTGGATGAGGTGGTCCAGTGAAATCAAGTTGTCCTCCTTGGGTAATCGGGGGCTGACAAATGTCGTATCACAACTAACAACTTATGAAAAAGTCTGGCCATGCAGCGATATGATCACATGCGTCGCTATCATGCACGGGTGAGCGAGCGCTCCTGCATGGCTGGATGGGAGGGCGCGCGAGCAACAAGCGGGCGGTGGGCGGCTGTTCAACGATGCACCCTGTGCGTTGCTGCTTTGTTGCGTCACTAATTAGCGATGCCTATGCACGTTGCTGGGATGTGCAAAGACATCGGTAATTAGCGACGCATATTTTTTACATCGCTAATTAGTGACTAGTTAGTGACGACATTTACATCGCTATTTTCGATCGTCACTAATTCGTCGTTAAGTTATTGCTAAATTTTTTTGCATCGTTGTTGCGTCGCTATTTAGCGATGATATTTTTGGCATCTGCTAAAATCAAAAATTCTTATAACGAAACTGGGAAGATTGGGATGATGGTGAGTGGGTTTATGGTGTTGAAAAGGATGGTAGTATTGTGGATAGGATGGAAAAAGCTGGCAATCAGAGAAATAAAACATGGAACATTTAGTTTAGGGCACCAAAACATGCAACACACTTAAAGGATTCAAATCTAAGATGATACTTAAATTTTAGAAATTAAAAACTTGTTAATTATTCCTTCTTATTGTTTGGTGTTACAATGCCTTACTCAAATATAATAAATAGGGATAGCAATTTTTTTCATACCATTTCTAACGAATCAAAAATCTTCAGTTTAAACGGCTTAATGGGTATAAAAATTATCCATTTAATGGGGCTAAACGGGTAAATGATCGAGGATGGTATCCTCCACCCCATCCCTATTTATCCATCTCCATCTTCATTAGCTTTAATATAATATATTTAATATATATATATATATGAAATATTAAAAATTTAAAATAAATAAAAAATATATATATTAAAAAATCTTAGTAAAATACGTTTGAATCTTTCTGTTAATATATATATTAACAATCTTAGTAAATACGTTCGAATCTTTCTGTTATTTTTTAAGCTTTCAGTAAATTATAAATTTAATAAATAATTTTATATTTTTATGTAAACGGTCAAACGGGTACCCACTGCCCGATTAGGTATCCCCTTCCCCATCCCGTTAACTATAACGGCTTAACGGGGTAAAGAATGGAAAGATTTTCTTCAATGGAAATGGAGCTCGATAGAGACTATCTCGGGCCATCCTCAGGCCATTGCCATCCCTAATAATAAAGATAATTCAGAAGCCAATCATGCATTATGTAAAACTGAACAAATTTATTATGTATCTCTTAGGTACACTTTTCATCGTAATTTGGATATAATTAAGCCTTTAATCGAAACCGATCCAATAATGATTTGTTAATTGAGTTTATTTTTCATGGTCAACCCCTTGATTTTGGCTAGATCAGTGTTTGAAACTTCATATCCACTCTTTAGATTAGTTTTTAATTAATTAACAATAAGTTCATAAACAAGCTTTTAATGAAAGTTGATATGAGTTAAATCTCAAGCAACTTATCAATTTATATATTATCAAACAACGGGTAAAATGATAATCCTTTGATTTATTATAATTAATATTTTAAAATGACTAATAATTGATTGATAATTTGGTATCACTCTTTCTACGTACAATCTGATGTTTAGAAATGTCAAAAATAAACCAAAATCCTTGTTTATTTTATTACCAAGCACAGCTGATTATATTATATTTATTTAATATCTATAATACTATGAAAGTTAGCGGCATGCAGGAGTTGTTTTTTTTTTATAAAAATAATTTTTTAAGTTTATTGGCCAATGACGGATACAGTGAATGGATCCATCCATCTTATTCAGGAAGGGGAGAGGATAGATGATGAATGCTTTAATAATTCTGCCAATATGAATTAGTAAAACTAAGAGAAAAAAATAAAAAATATTATATTAAATATTAAGGATGAAGATGAAAAATCTTAATAAAAGAAGAAAAGGTAAAAAAACGATGAAAAAGTTATTTTAAAAAATTATTAAATAAAAATAAGTTAGTAAATTTAAGGATAGAAAGATATGATAACCAAGGAGTAACAAATGAACATAATTTTTTTCGTAGATTTAGTATGCTTGAGGTTAAAAAGGCTTTAAGTAAAAAAAAAAAATGTAAAGGCATTAGGACTAGATGCGATCCCTATTAAGGTTTGGAAAGGCTTAAGAAAAATTAGATCATGTGGTTAACCAATTTATTTAACAGGATTGTAGCGACTAAAAGAAGACCAGGTGATTGGAAAATAATTATATTAATACCCATATAAAAAATAAATGAGATATTCAAAACTGTGCAAATTATAGAGGATTAAGCTGATGAGTCATACAAAAAATTATGGAAGAGAGTGATAGAAAATTGAATAAGAGCTGAAACTTTAGTATCAAATAATCAATTTGGATTTATACCTAGAAGATGACCATGGAGGCTATTTATTTATTAAGAAGATTGATGGAGAGGTATAGAAAAAAAAAATCTTCATATAGTCTTTATTGATTTAGAGAAAGCATATGATAGAGTATCTAGATAAATAATATGGTGGGCTTTAGAGAAAAAAGAGGACATATTTGAAAAGATATGTATGATAGAACAATAACTATTGTTAAAATAACAATAGAAGAAAGTAATGAGTTTTCAATTACTGTAGGTTTATATCAAGGATCTACCTTAAGTTTGTATCTTTTTGTATTAGTTATGAATGAATTAATCAAATAATTTTGATCCAGTGCTTCTAGTAATTAAGTGACTTTCAGCCTCATGTGTGCCCACAAGGTTTACAAGAACATAAAATGCTATCCAACTGCTAGGAGGCACGTCAAAATAACTAAGATTCTTGTACAGCTTTTCAGGTGATTTATTAAATATCTAGCCAAGATATGAAGAATTCCATTATCCCATTATAACAATCCTACAGGGAAACAATTATTGGCCGCTAAAGAAACAATCGTAATAATGGAAACAATAATGATAATGAGAATAATAAAACAATTCCAATGACAATTGATAATAGAGGTCATGATGAACAGCAGCAACAACCAATAGCAATGATACTTCATAATAAAAGTTCACGCTTTATGGAACATAATAATATAATTTTTTAGTTATACATTTATATACTGAAGTATTGATGCGAAACGATAATATAATTTTTAAAACAGTGAAAAGATCGGTTAATACGGAATCACCAGATTCTTATGCAATTAGTTCCATTCTTGCAGAAAGATCGTCAAACTGACGCTTTCGAGACTACTTTCCCATTCTTTTTCAACAACGAATCATGAACCAAACAAAAATTCCTAGATACTATTCCATAAGAAATCTTTTCTTTTCTTTTTTTTTTCTCCCCTCTTCCCACTAGTCTTTCCCTTTCTCCTTTCTCCTTTCCACTATTCAAACCCTAAAATTTTCAACTTTTACATCAGGAATTCATCAGAACCACAAAAGAACGTAGCAGATCAAATACCATTGAATCCGAAGCCACCTTTCTGGAGCCAAGGAGGGCGCCGTGGGGGAGAGCGACAGCTGAATCGAGCACGAGGGGCAGCAGATCTGAAATCAGGCCGAAGCGGGGCTCGACAGTGATCGAGAGGCGGACGGAGGAGCGACGGGGAGGCAAGTGAGTGGAGAGCTCGGAGGCACTTGAAGGAGGAGGGAACAACGGCGTCAATCGGGGGGCAAAGGAGCAGTAGAGAAGGCAAGCTATGGTAAAGGGTTTTTGATCGAAGGTTGGAGACGGAAGATCGAAACGAGGCTTTGGAGACGGGAGATCGGGAGCAGGAGATCGAAATGAGACTTGAAATGAGACTTGAAGACGAAAGATCGGAAGTAGAAGATTGAAACGAGACTTGAAGATAGAAGATCGAGAGCAGAAGATCGGAATGAGAGTTGAAGACTAAAGGAAGAAGGGGAAAGGATATTGGCATAATTTTTTAAATAACATTTTTGCCCTCAAGGAATAGCTGAGAGGAATAATCGGTTATTCTTTCACTCCTTAAAAAATAAATTCAGAGAATAACCCATGACCCCTCTGATTAAATTTATTCTCAACTATCCTTGATAGTTGTGATTTTTTAGAATCCTTTTCTCAAACACAGCCTAAAGAGTGGAGAGATTTCCTGTCCACCATTCACTTAAGAGTAAAAAGGGAAGAAGAACAAATAAAAATTAGAAACCATCTCAAAAAAGATGTCTTTCACTTGCAATTTGTATGCTTTAACACAAGTTTTCAGCTTGGGACATCAGAAAGTGGAATCCAACGGCCGCTGGACTAAGTCGGAATATCTGGCAGGAACATAATCGCCAAGTTCTAGTCGCGAAGGAAGTCGGTAACAGACTTGGAAGGCAATGAATCCCTCTCTCCTCTTGGATCTCTACGGTTGAAAGAGTTTATATTAAAAAACTTCACTGATTCTTAGAAATGGACTCAACGTACCACCCACCGTACCCGTCTTCTTCCTACTTTAAATCTTCTTAATTCTCCTCTGTATTTGATTCGTTGTATGAATGAAATCTGAGGGGCTTATCTTCTTATCAAAAAGTTTTCAAAATAGTATGCTTTTCAAACCCAATTGTGCCAAAATATGAATCAAATCAATATTTCAAAAGGTTATTCGTTCATCTTTTCAGAAGGAAAGAAGGGCGAAAGGTAGGATTTTTAGGCGGAAAAAATAAGAAACCAGTAAGAGAAACCTAAATTGGGAATTAATTATCATAAGAGTGATGGGAAAGAATCCGTGTACGAGCAAATACTAGCAGACGTAATACGCAGCGGAATAATAAATAAAAATGCGCAAACCACACAATCACAGAAACACCAGATTTACGTGAAAAATCCCTTCAAGATAAAGGGAAAAAAACCACGGGCAAGCCAGAGAAGAAGATCCACTATAAAATAATAAATATCCAAGTCTCAAAGTCCCTTGCCAGAACTTGAGAAACAATCACAAGAGAATAATAGGGATATAAGGATTACATCACCGAAAAATACGGTCTCCTGCGTTACCTCCTTATTTTCTTCCCTTCTCTTCTTCTTCTTCTATTGTTTTTCTTCTGCAGTACCTTCACGTGATTCCTGGAGTGGAAGTCCTCCCACGTAGTTAAGCACCAAGCAGCAGCCCTTCCTTCTCTTCCCCTAGCAATCCATGCTCCTAGAAAAAAGAAATACCTGCTACATGCTTCTCCTCTTCTCTCATACGGCTGCTCCTTAAAAAAGAGAGAACCAAAAAAGGAAGGCGGCTACTCCTTTTATAAAAGAGAGAGAACAAACCCTGGTGAAAAAGGAGTAGCGCTCCCTTTTGCCCTAATGGGCTGAATAGGTGGGCCATGGGCCCAACAACCTCCCCCTTCAGCCCATAAGGGAGGTTGTCTCATGCTTCCTTAGTGTGAAATTATACCGACCAGCTGTCGGCATATCTCTTGCCTTTCTTTTGATAAGGTCTTTGTCAACATGTCTGCCCCATTTTCATCTGTGTGAATTTTCTGAAGCTGTAACTGCTTCTCTTCAAACACATTTCGAATCCAGTGGTATCTCACATCTATATGCTTTGACTTGAAATGAAAAGTTGGGTTCTTGCACAAGTGGATGGCGCTCTGGCTGTCACAATGTACCACATAATTTTTTTGTTTCAATCCCAATTCATGTAAGAATTCTTTCATCCACAGCATCTCCTTACAGACCTCGGTAGCAGCAATATATTCTGCCTCTGTGGTAGAGAGAGCTACACACCTTTGCAATCTGGATTGCCATGACACAGCTCCCCCTGCAAAAGTAAGTATGAAACCTGATGTGGACTTCCTTGTATCAATATCTCTCGCCATATCTGCATCTGTGTAACCAATCAGCATAGCTGGACCACCCCCAAAGCTTAAACAAACTTTGGAGCTTCCTCTGAGATATCTGAAGATCCACTTCACTGCTGCCCAATGCTCTTTCCCTGGATTTGCAAGAAATCTGCTAGCAACACCCACTGCATATGCGATGTCTGGCCTCGTACATACCATCGCGTACATCAAACTTCCGACTGCTGAAGTGTAAGGAACCTTCTTCATTTTCTCCTTCTCCTCATCACTTGAAGGACTTTGCTCTGAGCATAACCTGAAGTGACCTGCAAGAGGAGAACCAACTGGCTTTGCATTGATCATACTGAACCTATCCAATACCTTCTCAATGTACTTTTCCTGTGACAACCATATTTTCTTGATTCTTCTATCACGGAAAATCTGCATACCCAGTATTTGCTTTGCTGGTCCCATATCCTTCATTTCAAATGAATTGCTCAGCTCCTTCTTCAACCTGTCAATCATAGACATATCTTTCCCAAGAATAAGCATGTCATCAACATAAAGTAGGAGTATGACAAAATCCTCACTAAACCATTTGATATACACACAATGATCTGAAGCCATTCTTTTGTATCCATTTTCAGCCATAAATGAATCAAATTTCTTGTACCACTGCCTTGGAGCTTGCTTCAGCCCATATAAGCTTTTTTTCAATCTGTAGACAAGATTTTCTTTACCTTTGACTTTGAAGCCTTCTGGTTTCTCCATATAGATTTCCTCCTCCAAATCACCATGAAGAAAAGCTGTCTTCACATCTAACTGCTCAACCTCCAAGTCTAGACTAGCAGCAATACCTAGAGCAACACGAATTGAAGACATTTTAACAACAGGAGAAAAAATCTCTTCAAAGTCAATACCTTTCTTTTGACCAAAGCCTTTCACAACCAATCTGGCCTTGTACTTTGGTTGAGAACAATGCTGTTGAGTCTTTAACCTGAAAAT
Source organism: Calamus simplicifolius (assembly GCA_900491605.1). Lineage (NCBI taxonomy): Eukaryota > Viridiplantae > Streptophyta > Magnoliopsida > Arecales > Arecaceae > Calamus > Calamus simplicifolius. Next base: position 204,082 of record UESW01005042.1, on the reverse strand, counting down.
CCACTTGTTCTTTAAAGCCTTCCTTCCTCTTGGTAGTTCCACTAAATCATATGTGTGGTTCTTCTGTAAGGCATCCATTTCTTCCAGCATACCTACTAACCACTCCTTTTTCTGCTCACTTTCAACTGCCTCCTGGTAACATTCTGGTTCACCTGCATCAGTAAGCATTATATATTCATCTGTAGAATACATTTTGGAAGGTTGACGTTGTCTGATAGATCTTCTCAGCTGAGGCTCTGTAGGAGGTTGCTCCTGATCTCCTTCCTGCTCAACATGTCCTATAGGTGAGTTAATACCTGCTCCTGCACTATTTTCTTGCACATCTCCCCTATCACCCTGATTTACTAGAGGAGTAATTGGATCACAGTCTGTTAATCCTCCTGCAGAAGACTTGACTGACACCTCCTTCTTGAAGTCTTGAAGGGTTTGATCTTCAAAAAATACCACATCTCTGCTTCTGAATACCTTCTGCTTTTCTGGATCCCAAAGTCTATAACCAAACTCATCATGTGAGTAACCAAGCAAAGCACATTCTTTTGTCTTACCATCCAGCTTGGACCTCTCAATGTCTGGAACATGTGCAAATGCACGACAACCAAACACTCTCAAGTACTTATAAGAGACATCTTTTTCTGACCATACACGCTCTGCAACATCACCATCTAGAGCTGTACATGGTGACAAGTTTATTACATCAACCGCTGTCTTCAATGCCTCATCCCAAAACCTTTTAGGTAACTTGGACTGTGAAAGCATACATCTGATATTTTCCATGATGGTGCGGTTCATTCTCTCTGCAATTGCATTATGCTGAGGAGTACTAGGAACTGTCATCTCATGTTGAATGCCATGTGATCTGCAATAATTATTAAATAACCCTGTGTACTCACCACCATTATCTGACCTTATACATTTCAGTTTCTTTCCTGTCTCTCTTTCAACTCTGGCATGAAACTCTTTGAAGACATTAATAACCTGATCTTTAGTCTTCAAACAATAGACCCAAACTTTTCTAGAAAAATCATCTATAAAAGTGACAAAATAAAGTGCACCACTGATGCCTGGAACATTAACTGATCCACTAGGAGTTTTTGTCCTCAGAGGACCACAAACATCTGTATAGATACGATCCAAAACATGCATTTTTCTAGATAAAGTAGGACTAGCAAAAGAAACTCTATGTTGCTTGCCAACCAAACAATCAACACATGGGTTCAGATGTACACCTTTGAAGTCTGGTAGAACTTCTTCCTTGGAAAGAACTTGCAGCCCCTTCTCACTCATGTGTCCCAGTCGTTTATGCCACAACTCCATGCTGAAGTCGTTCTTTGTAACATTCAACTGTTCACCATAAGCTTTAGCCTGCAACCTGTATAAAGTGTGACATTTCTTCCCACTGGCTACAACAAGTGAACCTTTACTGAGCTTCCATTGCCCTTTATGAAATCTGCTATCAAAATCTTTATCATCAAGTCTTCCAACTGAGATTAAATTTAGCCTCAAGTCAGCTACATGCCTTGCATCCTTGAGCACCAACTTACAGCCAAGATTGGTCTTCATGTGGATGTCACCCATGCCAATGATGTCTGCTGTGCCTTGATTTCCCATCTTGACAACACCAAAATTTTCAGTCTTATATGTAGAAAAAACTCCCTCCGTGGTGTAGCATGATAAGAAGCACCTGTGTCAATCACCCACTCATGATTCTAACACTCACATGAGAAGATACCATCAGAAGTAGACAAAATCAAATAATCATCACTCTGCACAGTAGCTGTGATATTCTCCTTTGACTCTGTATCCTCCACTTCTTTTCCCTTTTTCTTACTCTTCTTAGGCTTCTTACACTGATTCTTGTAGTGCCCTTTCTCACCACAGTTATAGCAAGTAATATCTTTTCTTGACCTTGATTTGCTTCTACCCTTGTATGAATTGTCTCTATTTCTAGACTTTGACCGTCCTCTATTCTCTGAGACAAGTGCCTGTGAATCAATCTGAGAAGTTGCTGAATTTTTTCTTCTTAACTCCTCATTCAACAAACTGCCTGTTACTTGACTCATGGTGATAACACCGTCTGGTGCAGAATTACTGAGGGAAACTACCAGTGTCTCCCAACTTTCTGGCAATGAACTGAGAAGTAACAATGCCTGTAACTCATCATCAAGAGACATTTTCATAGAGGATAACTGGTTATTAATACTCTGCATTTCATTCAAATGCTCAACAATAAAAGCACCCTCTTTATATTTCAGATTCACTAGTTTTCTGATCAAGAAAGCCTTGTTGCCAGCAGTTTTTCTCTTATATAGACTTTCTAACTTTTTCCAAAGAGAGTTTGCAGAACTCTCAGTGGAAACATGGTGAAAGACACTATCATCCAACCATTGCCGAATAAAACCGACTGCCTTCCGATCTAACATGATCCAAGCATCGTCTGTCACTGTAGCGGGCTTTGCTTTGACCCCTTTTAAAGGTCCATATAGATCCTTGCAATATAAGAGGTCCTCCATCCTTGGTTTCCATATCATCCAATTATTTTCGTTCAGACTGATCATGCGGGAAACATTACCGGCCTCCATACTCGCACACACAAAAAAAATTCACAAGCTCTGATACCAGTTGATGGGAAAGAATCCGTGTACGAGCAAATACTAGCAGACCGTAATACGCAGCGGAATAATAAATAAAAATGCGCAAACCACACAATCACAGAAACACCAAGATTTACGTGGAAAATCCCTTCAAGATAAAGGGAAAAAAACCACGGGCAAGCCAGAGAAGAAGATCCACTATAAAATAATAAATATCCAAGTCTCAAAGTCCCTTGCCAGAACTTGAGAAACAATCACAAGAGAATAATAGGGATATAAGGATTACATCACCGAAAAATACGGTCTCCTGCGTTACCTTCTTATTTTCTTCCCTTCTCTTCTTCTTCTTGTTTTTCTTCTGCAGTACCTTCACGTGATTCCTGGAGTGGAAGTCCTCCCACGTAGTTAAGCACCAAGCAGCAGCCCTTCCTTCTCTTCCCCTAGCAATCCATGCTCCTAGAAAAAAGAAATACCTGCTACATGCTTCTCCTCTTCTCTCATACGGCTGCTCCTTAAAAAGAGAACAAAAAAAGGAAGGCGGCTACTCCTTTTATAAAAGAGAGAGAACAAACCTTGGTGAAAAAGGAGTAGCGCTCCCTTTTGCCTTAATGGGCTGAATAGGTGGGCCATGGGCCCAACAAAGAGGTCAGAAGAGATTACAGTACCAGGGAATGGATTAAAATACCTCAGGACCTCGAGATGCTTCCCATCTCTCGGCGGCGATGAACCGAAGAAAGCTACCCCGATTTGGGGGGTAACAGCGGAGGACGCCATGGATTCCAGAGGATGAAGTCCAAGAGAAGAGAATGCGAATCGCCGCCCGTCACCCCCTCGACCGATCCGGCGGTGGGTTTGGAACCACCGCCGCCCTGCCGCCGGGCGACGGAGCGGAGGAACAGAACCAAGCGAATGGTAAAATCACTTCGCGCTCCTTCATTGAAGCGAAAATTACTAATTAAGTTCCCGTGTTACAACTTTTGTCAACTTATGGAAATACATTATAAAATTACATAAAACCCTCATTCGAACTTGAAATTATAAGTCGGTGGTACCTCCGAATTCTTTCTTATTTCTATCGAAATGCCGATTTCATAAATCTTATACATTGAGTAAATAAGCACTTATTTGAATCTTATTGAATTGCAACCTTCATATATAGCAAGTTGGCAGCAATCTAGCTTTGTATGAAACTATTACCTGCACATTAATGACATTTTATCTTTTTCTTTTTTTTTAAATTTTTATTGCTTTCTAATCTTTAGGATTTTTGAAGAAATCAACATAAGTAGCTCTACATGCTCCTTCCTTTTGAAAAATCAACATATTTGTATAATAATAATATATAAATAAGAAATAGTTTTAAAAAAATTGATAGATAATAAAAGAGATGCTAGAATATATAATATAAATTAATAAATTTTAAAAACAAGCTTTTAAGACATGTAAGGTTTGTTTAGTTTGGTAGAATGATAAAAATTGGGTTCGGAATCATTCTGATTCTAAGCTTTTAGTTTGAGGGGATTAAAATTTAATTTATTTTAAATTCAAAACATGTACAGGGAGATTTGAAATTCAATACACTCTCTTATAATTTAATACCCCTCTTTCTCTTCTCATCCGACCAACACTACCAACAAAGATGAGTCAAGCTCTGTATTGATATTTTGACTACTTTTAGTAGAATCTATTCAAGCTTTTGATTTCGATTTGGATTTTTATGTAAAACAAATGGACAAAAAGAATGAATAATTTTGATTTTAATTTTAGTGAAATTTAATTGAAATTCAGAAGTGCCATAGTAGATCTCTTGCAATAATGATATAGGTAGATGAACAGGCCATGATGAGGGCATTGTAGATGATGGTGAGTGGGTTGTTTATGATGTTGAAAAGGATGTAGTGTCGTGAATAGGATGGAAAAAACTGGCAATCAGAGATATAAAGCATGGAACATTTAGTTTAGGGCACCAAAACATGCAACACACTTAAAGGATTCAAATCTAAGATGATCCTTAAATTTTAGAAATTAAAGACTTGCTAATTATCTCTTCTTATTGTTTGGTGTTACAGTGCCTTACTCAAATATAATAAAGATAATTCAGAAGCCAACCATGCATTACGTGAAACTGAACAAATTTATATTGTATCTCCTAGGTACGCTTTCCATCATGATTTAGATATAATTAAGCCTTTAATTGAAACCGATCCAATAATGTTTTGTCTACATTGAAGACTCAATCCAATTTCAATAGTTTACTGAGTTTATTTTTCATGGTCAACCCCTTGATTTTGGCTAGATTAGTGTTTTAAACTTCATATCCACTCTTTAGATTAATTTTTTAATTAATTAACTATAAAGTTCATAAACAAGCTTCTAATGAAAGTTGATATGAGTTAAACCTCAAGCAACTTATCAATTTATATATTATCAAACAACAGTTAAAATGGTAATCCTTTGATTTATTTTAATTTGATGCAGGAAAAAATTATCACCACATCAATAAACATGCCCAACGACAAAGGTCAAGTTAACAAAGGTCGAGTTATTTTCGATTTGGCTAATTAAGCCACGTTTGAACTAACTGAACTACGATCCAACAGACAACAAGAGTCGGTCTTAGTGCCGACGCTAGAATCGGTCTTCGGTCTGGTACCATACCAGACTCAGTCTCTTCATCGACTCCAGAGTTAGTATTGATGCCATCATCGGTCTCAACGCCGACACCAAAGTCGATCTTTGAACCTCGATAGGACCAAGTTATCTCAGTACCTCGGAAGGGCCGAGCTATCTCCGAACCTCGGCAGGGCCGAGTTATCTCAGTACCTCAGAAGGGTCGAGCTATCTTTAAACCTCAGCAAGGTCGAGCTATCTCAGTACCTCGCTAGGATCGATCTTCATCTCTTCAACGTAAGCGTCATTGCTGCTTAAACCACATCGGTTATCTCATAGGATGAACCACCCTAATCGCAAAGATCGCGGAATGAGTTTCCCAAAATAGAAACGGGAGCCAAATACACTCCGTTCATAATCAACGGAATTTCAAATTCTCGATAAAGCGCCCATCAGCTTCATCAACTGTCGATACCTGTAACCATTGGGATTCCGGCCTTATCGGATGCCAACTCTCTAAAACGTGCCCAAAAAATCAGGTAATGGCTCACCTCCTCGACAGTGTACAAATACCAAGTCCCATGACCCCTCAAGTATGTGCTCGAAGGCAATCTAAAACCAAAAAAGACTCTAGCAAAGGCCATTGCTCTTGAAAAATCATCTAAAGGAGAATGATCCTTCTGCTGAAGCCTTCTCTTCTTATCTGATTGCTGAAGATTTTCACTGACTTGGGCATCGAAGGGTTTTTCGCAGGGACCACCCCCAATACTTCCTGCATAAAGACTGCCTTGCATGTCCATCCAAATGGGAGAGCGCTATCTGGATTCGATGTGCGCCACCCCAAGCCAAAGAACGGATTTCAGCAGCAACAGATTGGTGCTAGAGGAAAGGTCTCAAATCCCATTAAAATTGTAATCAATGAGACAAGGATCCTGACAAGAACGACGATTCCTCAATAGCCAATCGTAAGAAAGCAACCACAAATGCTCCTGATCAGGCTACCTTTCAAAGGCCTAATCCCACAAACAACACAATGCCCTCGTAGCCATCATCGATCGAGGTTCCTCCATCGCTAGAAGCTTTGGTCACCCAGGTCCAGTTTGCTATGCTGGTTCAATAAGTGATGTTCCTCTTCTAGCTGATGTAGGGGCTTCTGGGGCCCTTTTTTTGCTGCACCCACTCAGTAGCTTCTTGGTGGAACAGTCACCTTGGTCCTACCAGTGGTCCCTCCGTCCAATCCACTGAAAGCCATCAGCCTCCCGCGACAGCCCAGCCATAAAGAAGTTGAACCAACACTATGGAGGGAAGGAGATAGGAGCTTGCCCAATCCCGTCGGGCTCACTCCTTATCTCCAGTATTCTTTCATCATGACTCAACACAATGGCTATGATCCTCCCGTTCCGTTTCTCCTACTGCTCAAGATGATGGTCTGCAACGACAACTACCCGTGCCAAACCTACTGACAGTTAGCGCTGTTAAAATGATTGTCCACACTAGATCCTATCAAGTACGGCCAAGAAAAGAGGAGAACCGATTTGAAAGGATCTGGTGCGAGGGGCTCACCTTTTCAAATGTGGACATCAAAGAGATACGGTGTCTCCAGGATATGAAACTCGGATCACTTCTGAGCAATGAAGACCTTCAAGGGATACAATACTCTAAAGACATGGAACTAGATTAAATCTCAATATATTACTAGTGAAGTATGCCTGTACCGAGCCATTTTGCTCATTGTAATAAAACTTCACTCTTTGATTCAAATATTTCTTATTGAATAATAATCTTTCTTGAGTTATGGATGAAAGGTAGGTCTTGCCCAATCTTTGAACTATGGGTCCCTTTCTTCGTACCTTGGTAGGGCCAAGTAAAATTTTCTTCATACATCGGCAGAGTCGAGCAACTTTCTTCGAACCTTGGCAGGGCCAAGTAAAAATTTCTTCGTATCTCGGCAGGGCCGAGCAATATTTTCCGAACATTGGCAGGGTCAAGTAAAAAATTTCTCTGTACCTCAGCAAGGCTAAGCAACTTTCTCCGAACCTTAGCAGGCCAAGTAAAAAATTTCTCCATACCTTGGTAGGACCGAGCAACATTCTTCGAACCTTGGCAGGGTCAAGTAAAAAAATTTCTTCGTACTTTGGCAGGGCCGAGCAACATTCTTTGAACCTTAGCAGGGCCAAGTAAAAATTTCTTCGTACCTCGGCAAGGATGAACAACTTTCTCAGTACCTTGGTAGGGCCAATTAAAATTGTTTCCGTACCTTAGCAGGACCGAGCAACTTTCTCCGAACCTTGGCTGGGCCAAGTAAAATTTTTTTGTACCTCGGTAGGGTCGAGCAACATTCTTCGAACCTTAGCAGGGCCAAGCAAAATTTTCTCTGTACCTCGGCTGGGCCGAGCAACTTTCTCCGAACCTTGGCAGGGCCAAGTAAAAATTTCTCTGTACCTTGGCTGGGCCGAGCAACTTTGTCCAAACCATGACAGGGCCAAGTAAAAAAAAATTTTCTGTACCTTGGCAGGGCCAAGCAACATTCTCCAAACCTTGGCAGGGCAAAATAAAAATTTCTTCGTACCTTAACAAAGCCGAGCAACTTTCTCTGTACCTTAGTAGGACCAAGTAAAATTTTCTTCGTACCTCGGCAGGGCCGAGCAACTTTCTTCGAACCTTGGTAGGACAAGTAAAAATTTCTCTATACCTCGGCAGGGCCGAGCAACATTCTCCGAACTTTGGTAGGACTAAGTAAAAATTCTCTGTACCTTGGTAGGCCGAGCAACTTTCTCTGAACCTTGGCAGGGCCAAGTAAATTTTTTTTTTTCATACCTCGGTAGGGCCGAGCAACATTCTCCAAACCTTGGTAGGGCCAAGTAAAAATTTCTCCGTACCTCAGCAGGGCTAAGCAACATTCTCTGAACCTTGGCAGGGTCAAGTAAAAATTTTTCCATACCTCGGCAGGGCCGAGCAACTTTTTCCGAACCTTGGCTGAGCTAAGTAAAATTTTTTTCGTACTTAGTAGGGCCGAGCAACATTCTTCGAACCTCGGCTGGGCCAAGTAAAGTATTCTTCATACCTTGGCTGAGCCAAGTAAAAAATTTTCTCCGAACTTCGGCGAGACCAGTCGGAGTTATCCAAAACTTAACATAGCTAAGCATTTATTCTTTCGAACTTCGGCATAGCTGATCGGATTATTTTATAACTCAGTGAGTCCGAGTATTCACTATGCTTCGGTCAGCCCCGAGAAACCTAACTTCGGCATGCCCGAACCTATCTTTTACCTCGGCAGGCCATAGAGAATCTATTTGTCGCGATACCTAATTAGCTAAAGCAACAAACATTCAGCAAAAATAATGTACCATCGAAAACGAAAACTTCGTTCATTTAGAATATCATTTTGGGAACAGAGCTCATTGATCGGTCAGCCGAAGCCATATGAAGACTCTATTCCCTATGCCCGAACCTAGGGGGCATGTGATGCGGGAAAAAATTGTTACCGCATCAATAAACGTTCCAGACGACAAAGGTCGAGTTAACAAAGTTCGAGTTATTTCCAATTTGGCTGATCAAGCCACGTTTGAACTGACTGAACTACGATCCAATAGGGGGCAAAAGTCGGTCTTGTGTCGATACTAGAGTCGGTCTCGGTACGATGTTAGAGTCAATCTCGGCACCATGCCAGAGTTAGTCTCTTCACCAACTCCAGAGTTAGTACCGATGTCATCGTCGATATCGACGCCGATACCATAGTCGGTCTTCGAACCTCGGCATGGCCGAGCTATCTCCAAACCTCGGCATGGCCAAATTATCTTAATACCTTGCCAGGATCGATCCTCATCTCTTCAACGTAAGCGTCATTGCTGCTTCAAACTATGCCGAATATCTCGGAGGATGAACCATCCTTGATCGCAAGGATCGCGGAATGAGCTTCCCAAAACAGAAATGGAAGCTAAATACAACACTCCGTCCATGATTAATAAAATTTTAAATTTTCGATAAAGCGCCCATCAGCTTCATCAACTGTCGATCCCCGTAACCATTAGGATTTTGGCTTTATCGGATGCCAACTCTCCAAACGCGCCCGAAAAATTAGGTAATGGCTCATTTCATGGCAATGTACAAATAAGTCCCAGGACCCCTAGGTACATGCTCGAAAGCAATCTAAAACTAAAAAAAACTCTAGCAAAGGCCATTGCTCCTAAAAATCATATAAAGAAGGAAGATTTTTTATTGGAGTCTTCTCCTCTCATCTGATTGTTGAAGATTTTCATTGAATTGAGCATCGGATGGTCTTTCGCATGAACCATCCCTCGTGCTTCCTGCGTAAAGATTGCCTTATAAGTCCATCCATATAGGAGAACGCTATTTCGGATCCTGACATATGCCATTCCCAAGTCAGAAAAATGAATTTCAGCAACAACATAAATTAACATTTTAAAATGATCAATAATTGATTGGTAATTTAATATTACTCTTTCTACGTACAGACTGACGTTTAGAAATGCTAAAAATAGATCAAAATCCTTGTTTATTTTATTACCAAGCACAGCCGATTATATTATATTTAAATTTAATATCTATACCACTATGAAGGTTAGCGGCATGCAGAAGTTATTTCGGCACGAAGCAAAGTGACTCAAAAGCCCACAATCCTCTCCCCTTCCTAAACTGCAAAAAGTCTTCGCACATCGCTTCAATGCGATAACCTGATCGGACGCGATTCATTTACGCACGAATTCATACTGAAAAGCCCACTAATAAGTTTCGCATCACTGACGTATAAATAATGACTTTTAACTCATTATACAACACACTGCACACCACGTGCAGCATTCCATGTGGACTTCAACGGTACAACCTGGTAAATTTGCCAACGCTTCAGACTTTCTAGCTTTTAGGTAATGTTTGATAAAAACAATATTATTTATAAATAAATGTATATAGAATAGAGTTTGTTCCTTAACTATTCTTAAGAATATTTTTTAGCTATCCTATTGATCATATCAAACACAAAAAAATAAATTCATAGGATAACTTTTTTTTTTTACTCTTATTTGGAGGGATAACCAGTTATTCCTATATTTTTTAGAAATAAATTGAGAGGATATCCCATGGCATGGTTAACCATGGATTATCTCTTTGGTTAATTTTATTTCCAGCTATCCCTTAGGCTGTGTTTGATAGCTTTTTGGCTATCCCTGGATAAATGTACAGAATATCATTTATCCAGGGGATAGCTGAGGAGATAAGCACCTTTTTAAAATAAACCACTCTGCCATCAAGGGATAACTTTAGTTATTCCTGGGTTCTTTAGGGAATAAGTTCAGGGAATAACCCATGGTTAAACATGGGTTATCCCTTCTGGTTAAACTTTTTCAGTACTATCCCATATAGCTATAGCATTTGAGGAGGGATATCCCCCCTTATCCATCATATCAAATATACCTTATAGTTATGGCTTTTAAAAATAGAGGAAATATCCAGCCTTCTTATCCCCTATTTTAAATACTATCTTATCTTCTGCTAATTTAACATGTCAGACATATAATATTTGAGATTCGTGCCGCAAAATCTAGCATGATGAATTGGAATCCGATATTGAAGTATGCTTTGTAGATCGGGATAACACGGTAGCAATAAAAAATTATTTTATCTTATATTCAGTGAAGAACAGAATAATAAATTAAAAAATAATTATATATTTAAAATAATAATAATTAATATTAAAAATAAAAAAATAAAAGTTCAACCGAATAAAAATAGAAACACTTTTGATAGAAAATTTTCTTTTAATAGGATAAATTTTTGTTTTGTTCAAAAAGTAAATTTAAAAAATTTAATTTTTCTGCTAATTCAATGTATTAAATGCATCCTTAGTGATTTCCTTAAGACTTTTTTTTCCCCCTCAATCGCCAAATGGAACTCATATGAACAGCGACGCTATGATCGTTGGGCACTTCATTTAGATGCATACGTAGCTCCTTTTCTTAACTTTAACTTTTTGGTATATACTTAGAGGTTTTATGGATTAGATTGGATCGGTTTATAATTATAATTAGAAGCAAACAATATGAATTACCTTCTTAAAATTGAAATCAAAACTATACTGCTTATTCTATTAAATTGTAGATGAAAAATTCGGTTTAGTTTCGATTTGATTTATAAATACTTTTGTACTTACTTTAAAGGATTATAAAATGATTTTTTACAATAAATTTATATAATCAAATGGTAATCTAATTATTTATAATGAAAAATACATAGCTTTCATATAACTCATTTATTCACACATGTCCAACCACTTTAATTTATGCATACTTACTATTCAATTCGATTTATATAAAATTTTAAAAATTCAAATCAAAACCAGATCGAAGGATAAAAATAATCGATTTAAAAGGAATGGTAACGTGGTCCAAGTCGATACTATTAGTTAACCAATTTTTTTGCACACCACTTGATATACGTAGTATCTAGATATAAAGAGCATAGTCATTTGATGAGATCTCACATGAGATGATTTAATAAATAAATATTATTCAAAGTGGGGATAAATATCTTTTGGAGAGAGGAAGAAAAAAGAAGCACCGTGTCTTCTAAAGTATGCTTCCCCCAAACGCACCGAGGATTCCCCATCCCTCTCATCTTTTCTTCAACCGCGATGCTTCCTCGAATCTTATCTCACGCCGTCCGCTCACCTAAGGGCGACCATTCGTCGCCACTAAGCCGTAATCTCACGCTACCTCAATTCACGCGTCGCTCCCGCGTCCACGTCGAACGGCCCTTGCCTTCCTTCCGCTCGGTGACCTCATTTCGGCGCAATGCGGCCCTTTCCTTCCCACCTTTTCCGGCCGGTCGACGTAGACCAGTCCCAAACGCACACTCGTCGGATACCCCACCCCTCTGTTTCTGGGTATGCGTCCGGGTGCCGTTCGTGGTCGACGTATAGAATACTATTTTATTTTAATGTCAACGTCGCGAACCAACCTCTCGTATATTTATGCTCTATTTGATGAAAAAAAAAAAGTGAAAAAAAAAAAATATATTTCTTTTTTTTTATTTAAACGAATGAAAAAAAAAATAAAAAAAAATAAAAGTTAATAATTTATAATGATAATAATATTTTATTATAGGTGATTAAAAAATACATCAATTATTTTTTTAAAAGGATCAATATTGAAATAAAAAATAAAATAAAATAAAATAAAAGAGTATTTTTAAGTTTTCTTTTTAAAATCTTTTTGGTTTGAAAAAAAAAACTTTTATGTGAAACTTAATATTTTTTTATTTTATTTTTATTTTACTTTTTTTTTCGTTCAAAAAAAATACATATTTTTTTAATTTTCTTTTCTTCAAGTTTCTCGCCGTCCAAACAAATGTTTAGGGCTACGTGGTTTCTTCCTACAAGCCCATGATGAACCTTTAGGGGCTTTCCAGTAATTTCGTTCGCCATCCTCTCCGGTCAACTCGCCGACATCACGCGTTTTGGAGACCGAAGGCCGGACGAAGCGTTCGCTATTTATTGAGGACTCTGAAGCCCTAACTCTCAATCGCCTCTGAATTCTTTGAAACCCTAACTCTTGATCGCCTTCGATATCGAATTCTTTGAGTACTATTGTCTTCGATCATGGCGTACAGGAACCTGGAGGTCACCCTGATCTCGGCCAAGGACCTCAAGGATGTCAATTTGTTCTCAAAGATGGACGTCTACGCGGTTGGGTCCCTATCCGGTGATCCCCGCTCGTCGCAGCGCACGCCGCCGGACAGGACTGGCGGCCGGAATCCGGCCTGGAACTCGACGCTCCGCTTCAACGTTCCCGCCGACAACTACGGCCGGCAGGTCCTCCACATCCTCCTCCGCGCCGAGCGCTCCCTCGGTGACCGCGACGTTGGCGAGGTCCACATCCCCCTCACCGAGCTCCTCGACGCCGCCTCCGGAGACGGCCCCAAGTTCGTCAGCTACCAGGTCCGCAAGTGCACCTCCGGCAAGCCGAAAGGCGTCCTCAACCTCTCCTACAAGGTCGGCGAGAAGATCGCCGCCCCAGCGGCAGCTCCGCCGGCGGCTTACCAGCCTCCAGTGGGGGTCCCCAAGTCTGATCAGCCCGTCGCCGCCTATCCCCCCGCCGGTGTCTACCCTCCGCCGGGGGTGGCGCCCAAGGTCAACGAGCCCGTCGCCGCGTACACGCCACCGGGAAAGGCGCCGAAGGCCGACCAGCCCGTGACGGCGTACCCCGCCGTCGGCAGCAGCTCGGCCGGGTACCCGCCCTACGGGGCGCAGCCATACCCCCCGCCAGGGGGTTACCCGGGGTACCAGCAGCCGCCGCCTCCGTACGGGTACGCGCAGCCGCCGCCAAACGGGTACGCGCCACCGCCGCCGCACCAGGCTGGGTACGGGTACCCGCCGGCGGGGTACGGATACGGGGCGGCGCAGCCTGCGAAGAAGAAGAATAAGTTCGGGTTGGGGCTGGGGGCGGGGCTGGCCGGTGGGGCCCTCGGCGGGCTTCTGATCGGGGATATGATCTCGGATGCGGGCGCCTACGATTCGGGCTACGACGCCGGGTTCGACGATGCCGGTGGTTTCGATTTCTAGACAAAGTTAATCTCGCTACTTTGGTATTTGGAGTTTAGTAATTATGTAATTAGGAAGCACGTTGTATATAGACGGGATCTGTACTTTTGTCATAGTTTACAACATTGTGCCTTTTTTTATTTGTACTTGATTTTTTTTCCCCGTTTTTCTTGTTCAATTTATTTTGGATTGGAATTGTCTTTGGTTTGAAGTGTGATGGATTTTTCTTCGAGATTACTTTGGTATGTTGTGGGGATTTTCACTGGCGGCGAGATTGCGCTATATATTGACTAAGCTCCGATAGCCATTATGTGGTGTTAAGATTTTTTATTTTTTATTTTCTTTTTCAAAGGGAGACCCGCTATTGACTAAGCTCCGATAGCCATTGTGTGATGTTAAAATTTTTAATTTTTATTTTCTTTTTCAAGGGGAGACCGGCTAGAAGATTATATCAGCCGTCAAACAAACTCTCTTAGCTCCGAAATAGAGGATCTATGGTAGCAATGTATGACCAAGTAAAAATTTCTGTTTCAGTGGTTTGTTGATTGCCATTGTGAAGTATATCTTATATATATATTTTAAAAAATTTGATCATTCTTTGTATTTTACTAACCCTTTTCAAACATGGTTGCTCGACAAGCCATCTGAATTATAGATTTGATTATTTCTTTCGACTCCAAAATAAAAATAAAAAAATAAAAAGAAGCAAGCTTTTTTCTTTCTTTCAAACTTTTGGACACTAAACAAGCTTTTTCCCTCAAAATTCTCACAAAATCTAGCCAGAAAATCCCTAAACCTTTGATGACTTTCGCCTCTAAATTTCCCTTCAAAATTAAAGCCATGGTGCCTTCCGACTCTCCCTAACCCTATAGGAGCAGCGAAAGTGAGAGAATGGTAGCCATTGGACAAGAAGAATAACATCCACCTCACCTACATGGCCATGGTAGTGAGGAAGAGGGGCGCCTCTGCAGTGGCGTTTTGCCTCCCAGTCTCTTCCATGCACAAAGAGAGCACATTGCAAGGCATTACGTGATCTCAAAACATCTCCAAACACCATTGCTGGTCTCGAAACCTCTTTTTCTTCCAAGCTCAAAACTAGATCTCAGGTCAAGAAGGACGCAGAGGCTCGAAAGATTCCTTTTTTGGATGTTTTTATTGATGAAGCCTAACGATCGCAGATGTGCATCTTTTATCCTTCACATATCTATCAGTAGCTTCACTCCATAGAGGTATAGAATTTAGATTCCATATTCTTGAAGTGTTATCTATCAATACATCTGGAGCCCATTACTATGTCACGTATTGATATATTTCTCTCATATAATGTTTTAAGTAGAAGAAATTACAACTTTTTGGTGTTTCCTGCACTCTTATTGCTTCGTAAAGGTTAGTTTTCTTTCCTCCACCCCTCCCCTTCTGTTCTCCAATCCATACTTCTGTGTTGTCTGATTGATTCATCATTCTTTGGAAGATGCAGGAACTATGAAGAGATTAGTCCTCCCCATGTAGAAGATTTTTGTTATAGAATTCTTAGCAATACTTGTATTTAAATTAGTTACACATTTCAATGAACTCTATAAAACTAATAATATGCCACCTTTGCTTGCATGCCACTAAATCTAGAAAAATATTACAATAGTGAGCCTACTTTTATTGGCCCATTTTGCTCATTCTTTTGATGTTACATTTCAATTTTCAACCATGACACTAAGAGTTGATGACAGTTTCAGAGCTGAAATGCCAAAATATTTTGTTGGACCATACTGTGATATATTAAGCTACTCTATGTGGTTAAAGTCAAGCAGATACAGAATGCTCTCCACATTTAGACCCAGTGCAATGTTAAATGTTCTCCATGGATGTATAATATGTTCCTTATGTCATAATTAAGGCTTCCAAGTTAGGCCTGCAATTTTCACTTTTCCACCCATGGATAATGTTGTCTTGTAATCATACAAGTCTAGAAGTAATCAATGCAGGTTTTATAACTTAGAAAGAAACACTGCTTAATCTTTACTAGGGCTGTGTAGTTAAGAGTCCAAAAAGGGGGGAGGGGGTTGGCGTAGGGGAGACAAATCTATTGGCAAGTATTAAAAAAGTAAGATTTGTTTTTGTTTTGATGGAAAAAAATGCTACAGGATTAATTGGAGGGTCTTGTTTTTTTATTTTTTATAATATTTTTTTTTGCCATACTTTTGGTTGTAGGTGGATGGTGCTATATATAAATAATGAAAAGTTTAAAAGCATAAGGTGTTGGGTAAAGGCATGAAGGTAGAGAAAAATGATCTTTAACGATGGGGTTGAAGATCGATTTTATAAAAAAAAATTAAAAAGTATGATAGTTGAAGCCTTCTTATAAACATTAACATGGTTGACATATTAAAGGATAGGGATTCCTTGAAAGTACATGCTACTATTGCTTTACATCCGTAGAAAGAGTCAAAACTATACTAGCTAGTATCTTTATATTCCAAGCTGTCTCTGTCATTGAAAGCAATTAATAGAAAAAGAGTCCTAAATAACTCTTTCGATTCTGTAAGTTTTGACTTTCTTGATATGCATCATCACAATTACTTCATATTCCAGTTTAGGACCCTAGTATGCCGTCATTGAAATAGATGTCAATTGATAATTAGTACCATTCCAATAGAGTTAAAAGAGACAAAACCTAAGATATGGTTGTTGGTCTAATGATGCGATACAAAATTACATGTTCATAATATTAAATACATTCTGAACTGATTAATACTTTTGATCATGCTTCTGCAGTGTATTACTTGTATTTTCATGTTGTCAAACATCTTAGGGATTTCACTAACATGGGACAGCTATGGCTTCCTTCTTTCTAACCTATAAACTATGTTTGAGAGTTTGTCTTGTTTCCTATGTTTGGGCTCTGCAGGTTGACCACTTTTAGCAGGACTCGCTGTAGCTGCTGCTTATGCTTTTTAATATGGAATCCAAGGCTGGTAGGCATATAAGGCACCACCAGTTGTTCCTTGGATGCCCAAATTTTATGAAGGTGGCTTCCAGCCTACCATGACTAGAAGGGGGCCTGCTCTAATTCTTGGAGTTTGGTGAGCATATCTAAATTCTCCAAATTGCTCTCAATATCAACTACTATTTGGTGTCTGGTATAGAAACAGGTAACACATTTCCAAGGTGTATATATAAGCGTTAAGAAGGCTACCGAATGAAATTATGAATTCTTCCTGGTAGTATTGTCCATTGTTCTGCACTTGAGATAGCTGTTGGAGGTAGCAAATAAATCACCACACAGATAAATCAGATCTAACTTGTTTTCTATCATTTTTTATCCACTTTTGTCTTTTTTCCTTGATAACACCTCTTCCTTTAATAAATTGTTTACAACCAGACAATATCAAGCAACCACATTATGCCCATGAAAACTTTAGAAGCGCCGGGTTTGATGATAACACTTACCACCAAACAAGAGGTAATTTTTCCTCTCTCCTGAGTCTCCTTTATGTTGCTTTTGTTGCTAGTGTTGAGATCTTTTGATTGACTTTGCTGTCTCTGTATTTGTATCTGGGTGTAGGTGGTGAAGTTGGAGAGTGAGATACTAAAACTTCTCAACTTTGAAATGGGCAATCCAACCATAAAAACTTTTCTTCGGTATGTACTTAAGCTTCAGATCTTAGTTTATCTTTTGTTTTCAATGTAACTCCCAAGAAGTCTTGTTTTATAACGGTAATGAACACAAGCATGTTAAAAAACATGATTTTGGATCATTGTCTTGGCAGACCATTTTGTCTGGACTTTGGATTTAATTAAGAATGGCACCATAATTGCTTTTTGTGGCATCTCCTACTGAGCTAATTTGAGTTATTAATTCATTCTTTGTAGGAGATCTGTAAAGGCTGCCATCTTCGTAAGTTGATCTAATGTCTCTCCCAACAATATTTTGGAAAATTTAATCATGTGCTAGACTCTTCTCCCAGATTGGATGCTGATGAATAATTTTGGAAATTTTTCAGCACCCAAATGTCAATTTTGATTTCTTAAGCAATTAACTTGCTGAATTAAGTCTGATGGATTATGTCTGTGTTTAATTCTTGCCATCAGTTATTGCTGCTTCTGCTCTCTTTGTTGCAGGATTCACTATCAATCCAAAGGCTCACTCAGTTATTGTATTTTTCACTTAAATGTGTTGGTTATATATTTGGGGTTGCTTATTGGTCTTGTGTCTTTCCAGAGCCTACCACTGCAAGAACAAAGAGGTTATAAACTTGCTGAGATTGAAGATTGCATTCATGCACTCCATGATTTGCAGTTGAAGAGGAAGTGATCCTCTTTGACAGCCATAGGGGAGAAATACAAGCAGCACATGGTGAGGTTTTATATTTTAATGTAATTTGATTTCCTTGGTTGTTTCTTCTTATAGCCTTGCAATTTATTTTAATTTTGTTGAACCCCATTTGCTTTTTGCGGAGCAGTTCAAATGTGTATCAACGTTGCTGCTATAAATATCAAAAGAGTAATCCATTGGGTTTATTATAAAAATTTTGTATGATAAGTTTTGATCTTTGTTTTATATTGTAGGTTCAAGGTATGCATACTACTACTATATCTCTAGCTACATGTTAATAAATATTGATCAATAAGAACAGCAACCCCGAAGATGAGTATATATATATGACTATAATATATTTAGTATCATGATTGTTTCTATTATTGTGATTGTTTTTATGGCTATTGTGATTGTCATTACTAAAGTTAGGTATCCTAGTCTGTGTCTATTATTGCTTTAGTTAAAGCTTTATTGTTATAAATATCTTTGGATAATACCTTTATTTATTAATTGGACTTATTTATTTATTTATATGTAGGTAAAAGCATTGTATGAAGGGTGATAATATTGTTGGAGCTTCATTTGCCTTCTTTGTGCATATCTTTTGAATTTTGAAGACTTTAATTAAGTTAGATCAGTTATTTATATTTTTATGTGTAAAGTTAGAAGATAGCAAATTTATGGTTTCTTAGTGGCCTTAATTAGTGTATAAAACAAGTTTATGTTTGATGTTGAAATAACTCAGTAGGGTTAATACTAGATTAGTAATTGTGATTTCAATATTCAATCAATGATGTAACTTGTGAATTTTATTTTGGTTGTATACCTATAATTTAACCATTCCACCTTCCACAAAATATGTAATATGGAGAAATAAAATTAGTATTCATGAAAAAAATGCTAAAATGTGGTTGAAAAGGAAATATATGTATATATCAGTGGTCGCAAATTGCTAGCACATATATCTATTTCAGTAGTTGCAAAAGTGCTTATCTATGTATCTATACCAACGGTCACAAACTGATATATTTTTACGAATGGTTATAGGATTCAACTAAGATGGAAGCTTTTCTAGCACTAATAAATAACCATTGGTATATGTGTATCTTATGCCAATAAATTTTTAGTTTTGTTTCAATAAAAATAAAACTATTAGTTGGTAAAGACATTATGCTACAACAGTTTCACTTAGTGAAACTACTGGTAGAAACCTATACTTACCGTTCTATTCCAATAGTTATGTATTCTAATACCAAAAATCTTGATTAATGTTAGAATATCATTTATATAAAACAAATGGTTGAAGTGCGACCAATTTTGAAGATTAATACCTTGTAATAAGCCTTTCCTCGTATTTCCACAATGGTTTCGATAAAACCCAAGCACATAAAATAAACAATTAAGGAGATATAGGATCTCCCTATCTAATACCTCTATTAGCATGAAACCATAGGGAAGGAAAAACTAACAAAAGTGATGCAAGATATAATCTAATCAATCCATTTACAAGGATAGTTCAAGTGAATAAGAATTTGAATAACAACCTCCCAATTGGTCCAATCATGGCTTTTCCTATGTTAAGCTTATAATATATATAATAAGGCGGTTTGAATGGGGCATGGTCCATGGAGTGTAACACTTATTAGGCAACATGAATATTTTTATTAATCTCCCACTGGCACTAGATGCATTCCGCCCAAGCCCAATCAATAATGGAAGAGAGAATCAATAAATCAAGAGATTGGCTAACATTCTATTGCACATATTACACAAAGAGATGGGTTTGAACTCTTGAACTCATTGAGGGTTATCTTTATTGCAGAATAAAAACAATAAATATTTTGTTCCACTATTGAGTAAAGTGAGCAATAGCAAAAAGATGTTATTACTCAACAAATATCAGAGCCAAGGTGTCTTAGTAAGTCTTGTAAACTTTAATTCTAAAACTATCCAGACCCAAAGCTTTGATACTGAGCATGGCCCAGAGAGTTTCTTTAATAAGACATTAAAGAAAGGTCTGATTAAGTGTTAATTGCAGCTCAGAAGGGAGTCCAGAAAGATTAAGTGAATTAATATTCAGGCAATCTAGGTTAGTATAAAAATTGATGAACTCCTGCTCAATATCCAGACATTGTGCAAGCTATTGCCCACTATCAAACTTGATGGAAGTGACGAAATTTCTCTTGCGATGAACACGAATGATAAGATGAAAAATCTAGTATTACCATAACCATCACTAACTCACTGGAGTCTAAATTTCTGAAACCACTTCAATTGAATTTGTCCATGAAATGCATGTACATAATTACAATCCTCTCTAAACAACTCACATTCAACCTCACTGAGACCTCTATGGCAATCCTTAGTTTCAATCTTCTTGATGCTCTTAATTGGCAATCTCAAGGCTGATCTCAAGCTTCCTTCAGTTGTTCTAGTTCCACCCCAAAAGTTGAGAACAATATAGAGCTTGCGACCAACCTTAAGCATGGCAGAACCCTAGCATTACTACTCCAGGCATGGGCAATGATATCTATGCCTTGCATGAGGATGCTCCATCCACAAGTCCTCAAAATGAAAAGGATTGGGATATCTATGCCTACCAGAGTCATGCTGAAGCAACTAAAGGGGCATGATTGGAGAGGCACTGCATCTAAATAGGACACCCTGGCACCAGAAAGTGCCATTAAAATCACAGTCAAGCTGGGCCCAGACCCTAGCAAGCCTTTGGCTCTCGTTATATCATGTGAAATGAAAGGAGGGTCCGAGAGGCCAAGGTCATGGAAGTAATGATACAAAAATAAAACTATGAAATCGATCCACTTTGTAACTATGAAGCCCCTACCTGGCCTACCACCTTTCGCAGCATGCATGACAGAAGAAAATTAAAATCGCCTAAGACAAGAGAAGGAATGTTGAGAGGAAGTACATTACCAACCTCTTTTCACAGCTCGTTTGTCCTGCAGCATTCGTACTAGCACAAACTTTAGTGAGCAACCAAGGAGATTATCCTAGTAGAGTTATCAAGTTTGTAGCCCACCATGGTTGTGGTCAGCTTGCACAATGCCTGACAGCCAGCTGATCTCTGTTTTCTATGCCACAATTATCTCGCCAGATCACATCATTCCCCATATGTGATTAAAGCCTACATAATGCCAACTATTGGCACTGAGTCACCTTCCTTGAACGATAGGAAAACGAAGGTTCTCCTCATCAGACTCCTGCAAAAAAAGTCCTCGAAGACCGGATGATCCAGTGAAAACCCTCCGACGCTCAAGTCAGTCATCCGGAAACAGATAAGAGTTAGTTAGCAGAAGAAAGCTCGAAAGTTAGGGTTCAAAATCCTCCCTTTGTCGCAAGTATGGGCCTTTTTATAGCCGTTTCAAGATCTTTCTCTCTCATGCTTCCAGAAGGTTCATCCTTTTGAGATACTGCTACCCGATAACAGACAAAAAGGCAAGGCTAATAGTGACGGATCGTAGGCGTGTCAAAGGTGTCCTGCTTCATTTGCCCCTGCCAGTACGACATTACGTGTGTCGAGTGGCCATGGTTGTACCAGGCGCGCGCCGTTATGAGGTATGGCCACATGCGGCCGTAGGCGAGCGGTGGATCGTACTTCGTAACGGGATATGACCATACGTAGTTGCAGGCGAGTGGTGGATCACATGCCATAATGGGGTATGGTCATGCACTATTACGGGTACATGGAGGGCCATACGCCTTAATGGGGCACGGTGATGCACGGTAACAAGCGAGTAGTGGGCCACGTGGGTGTGCCAGGTGGCTCATAGCTATAAGCTACTGGTCTCAAGAGCCAGACCATGGCGGAAGCTCAAGGCCGAGGCTGGAAAACTCGAGGCTGAAGGAGGCCGAAGCGGGCCTCGGAGGTTGAATGATGCCTCGGAGGCCGAAGTGGGCCTCGGAGGTTGAATGATGCCTCGGGGGCCGAAGCGGGCCTCGAAGGTTGAATGATGCTCCAGAGGCCGAAGCGGGCCTCGGAGGTTGAATGATGCCTCGGAGGCCGAAGCCGGCCTCGAAGGTTGAATGATGCTCCGGAGGCCGAAGCGGGCCTCGGAGGTTGAATGATGCCTCGGGGGCCGAAGCGGGATGCCGTCAGTCTCCTTTACCGTTAACCCTGATGGTGTTGGATCAGCCATATCAGATGCCCCCTTGCCCCTGAGACGGAGCGGGTCTACCTTGGCGAAGCAAAGGGGTGTCACCTCCCAATGATTGATCCCTGTCCGCTGCCAATTGCTCCTGGACACGTGTCTCTGGATGCTGCGATAACTTAGCGCGGGTGACTTGGGGGATATGAAGGGGCAGTCGCTACTGTCCGTCCGATCTGCCGTGATCTTTCTCGAGGCAGGGTTGTCCTTTTAAAATTCACGAAAAGCGGCCACCATCATTGCCATCATGGCGCTGACGTCAGCTGTGTCCCATCATTGGCCGGAGGTGGTTTGTTCCACGCACCGAACGCCTACCGAGGTGGCCCAGCCTATAGAGGGGGTCCGCATGGCTGAAAAATCGAGGCGAGACGATTTGAAACTTAACAAAACCCGGGCGAAGGCTAAAAACCCATCACTTTGCTTCAGTTATCTTCTTCCTCTGGTCCTCTGCTCCTTCTGCAACCTGAGAATCGCCCCCCGCCATTTCTTTCTCCAGGTTAGCCTTCTGTCCTTCCCGATCCTTCCTTCTTTCCCAAACTTTCGTCATGGCCTCCTCGCCATCTTGGACTTCTTCTGCTCCCTCCAATAACCGTATTTCTCCCTCGAGGCTTCGTGCATCTCCATGTCCCTCTTCTTCATGGTCCTCCAATCCGGAGGACCGTCTTCCCTTGTCCCAACGACCGGTTGCTGACAAGTCTCCTACAAGGGGACGCTCGGCAGCGACTGACCGGGCCCCAGCAAGGAGGCGCCAGGCGACGGCCGGCGCCTCTTCAAGGGCGGGGGCAGAATCCCTGACGGGGACCGCCTCCACTGTGACAGGTCAAGACTTAGCAAACATTAGGGCCCGCTGCCAGGTACCCCAAGATGTCGGGCTCTTCCTTCCGATCCCCGATGACAGGGTGGTCTCCTCTCGGCCCGGTAGAGTGGCCATTTATGAGATATCCCTTAAGTTAGGTCTCCATCTACCCTTTCACCCTTTTTTTATCAACCTTTTAGACTATTACTCCTTGACTCCTCAACTGGTCCCGAACTCCCTTCGGACCATTTGTACCTTCTTATCCTTTGTCACCACCTCCAAATCACCCCCCGACTCTTCCTCTTTCGCTGTTTTTACACCCTTAGGCAACAGAGGGGTTGGTGGCTGTTCCAGCCCCGACCCGGTCGCGTCCTCAAGTTACTTCTTCCCTCCTCGGTCAAGGGATGAAAATCCCGTTTCTTTTTGTTGACCTTGATCAAGTCAAGCCTCAGTGGGGGGATCCCGACCTCCGACCCAACATGAACTCTACGGTCCTCCCAGGAGATAAAGAAGCGCTGAGGCAACTGTTGACTGCTGACATCCCCAGATACAACTTGCTTCTGTCGGAGCACAACCTCTGGCTGGCAGGCCTCACCACACAGAGCGGTGAGTAATAGACGCCCCAGCACTTAGCCAAATTGCCCTCTCCTCCTTCTTCTTCTTCTCTTCTTCTTTTTTTTACTAACTTCGGCTGACGTTGCGCAGCGATGAAGCCTTCGACCGCCATGGTCAGGAAGGCCGCAGTTAAGAGGATGAGGGACCGGGGCGGCCCGAGAGAGGGGCAGCAGGCGCCAGCCCCGAAGCATCTTACTGTGCGGGTATCTTTGCCGGCCGAGCAGCGTGAGTCTCCACCAGTCCCGGAGGTGGATCTGACGACTGATACCCCGCCAGAAGGGGCGAGGGCCGAAGGGGCGACGACGGAGGAGCCGGCGACGATGGAGCTGGCGGCGATGGAGCCCCAGGCTCCCCACGACCCACAAACTAACCTAGGCCGAAGCAGACAGGAGTTGGGGGGAAGGGCCGTCAGGGGTGGCGAGTCCGCCCCCCGAGCAGACGCCGGCATGCAGCCCTCCGCAGGCCGAGCCGGAGCACGTCGAGACTGCCGAGGGGAACAGGGCCGAGCCGATCCCTCATGGTTTTTCTTTAATAAATGACGGGCACTGGGCTGAACAACTCATGTCCCACATCGTTCAGCCTGACATTCAAGAGGAGCTCCGGAATCTAGGAGCGAATAGGTTCTTCCGGGAGGTCTTCTCAGCCCTTGTCCGAGTAAGTAGCTTTTCCCTTGCCCTTGATTTAGAGCTTTTAAATAATTTGCATAGCTGACACCTTGAGCGCAGGTGACCAACTCCTTTGTGCTCACTCAGGAGGCCATCGGCGAGGGGGAAGCTGTCGCCCGCCAAGTCCAGCAGGATGCCGAGGACGCCCAGGCCCGGGCCGAGGCTGCGGAGAAGGCCTTGGAATTGGTAAGGGCCGAGTGCGCTGACAAAATAAAGGAGGCTGAGAGTAGAGCCGAGGCCAAGGCCAACCGACTGTGGGCGGCGCTTAACCAGCTCATAGAAGTCGAGGGCGCGATTGAGGCCCAAAACCTTCATATAGCCGACTTAAACTCGGCCATTCAGGCGGCCGAGGATTGGGCAAAGCGGGCTGAGAAAGAGGTGAACGCCAAGGAGGCCGAGAGGGAGGCGGCAGCCTTTTTGGCTGCGGAGAGGGAGGCCCGAGTCGCTGAGGTGGAGGCAGCCGCCGAGGCCATGGCTGCCGTGGCCGTGGAGGAGTTCAAGGCATCAGAGCACTTCACCCATGAGCTAGTTGAAGCTAATGCAGATTTCTACGTCCAGGGGTTTGATGATGCCAAGGAGAAAGTAGCCCAAGTTTTGAACCTTCCCCAGGTCATGGACATCGAGTCGGACCAAGAGTCCGATGAGGCCTTGGATGGCGAGCCCGTGGCCAGACCTTGATCTTGTTCTTTTACTTTACATTTTTTGTATCAAGTCCGACTCGGTCGGCATTTTGTAGACACTTCATTAATGAAACTATTTTTATTCAATAACGTCTCATTTCCGAGCCTTTGGATTGCCGACGTGGGACCCCTAGGGGCTTCGTCGGCACTGAGGGGCAGCTTCTCCCCACTCACGAGCGACTTAGCCATGTAGGACCGAACATTCGGGAGCGCCAAGGTCGAAACTGAAGCTCGGGCTGAAGGAGGCCGAAGCGGGCCTCGGAGGCTGAATGATGCTTCGGAAGCCGAAGCGGGCCTCGGAGGTTGAATGATGCCTCGGAGGCCGAAGTGGGCCTCGGAGGTTGAATGATGCCCCGGAGGCCGAAGCGGGCCGCGTCTACCCCAAGGATTCGGACCTCTGGGGGCTGATGGAACGTCAGCATCGGAGTGCTGAGGAGACAATGGGCTTTTTGAATCCGATGGTACATCGGGTCTTTAGGGCCAATGGTACACTGGGCTTTTTATTGAGAGCTGATGGTACATCGGTCTGCCAGTGGTACATTGGGCTTTTCATGCCGAGCTGGCCTCGGTCTTTTTGAATCCGATGGTACATCGGGTCTTCGATGCCAATGGTACATTGGGCTTTTTGTTGAGAGCCGATGGTACATCGATCTACCAGTGGTACACTGGGCTTTTCATGCCGAGCTGGCCTCGGGCTTTTTGAATCCGATGGTACATTGGGTCTTCGATGCCAATGGTGCATTGGGCTTTTTGTTAAGAGCCAATGGTACATTGGTCTCCCAGTGGTACACTGAGCTTTTCATGCCGAGCTGGCTTCGGGCTTTCTGAATCCGAGGGTACATCGGGTCTTCGATGCCAATGGTACATTGGGCTTTTTGTTGAGAGCCGATGGTACAGTGGTCTACCAGTGGTACACTGGGCTTTTCATGCCGAGCTAGCCTCGGGCTTTTTGAATCTGATGGTACACCGGTCTTCGGTGCCGATGGTACATCGGGCTTTGAGTGCCAACCAGAGTTGGGTTTGAGTGCCGATGGTACATCGGTCTGCCAGTGGTACAGTGGGCTTTTCATGCCGAGCTGGTCTCGAGCTTTTTGAATCCGATGATACATCAGGTCTTCAATGCCAATGGTACATTGGGCTTTTTATTGAGAGCTGATGGTACATCGGTCTGCTAGTGGTACGCTGGGCTTTTCATGCCGAGCTGGCCTTGGGCTTTTTGAATCCGATGGTACATCGGGTCTTCGATGCCAATGGTACATTGGGCTTTTTGTTGAGAGCCTGAGATGCTAGAACTCATATTTACTAGTGTCAAACGTAGGGCGAGGGCCTGAAAGGATACATGTGTAAAAATTAATGTAAAAAGACGATACATTACTGATAATACCGACGGAGGTTGTCAGCATTCCACGTACGCGGGAGCGGTTTCCCATCCAGCTCTTCAACTTTGTATGCTCCATGGCATAGTGTCTCAGTGATTCGATAGGGCCACTTCCAGTTCGGTGCTAGTTTGCCTTCTTCCGTCGGCTTTGAAACTTCGGCTCGTCGAAGGACCAGGTCCCCTGGCAAGAAGGTCCTGGGGCAGACGCGAGCGTTGTAATACCTGGCCGTCCGCTATCAGTAGGCTATCATCCGGAGTCGCACCCGATCCCGCACCTCCTCCACCAGGTCGAGGTTGGCCTGCAATTGGCTCGGGTTGTCTTCCTCGCTGTAGGCTTCCACTATAGGGCTCGGAGCACCAATCTCCACAGGAATGGTGGCCTCGGATCCGAAGACTGAAGGGGGTCTCTCCTGTGGGAATTCGTGGCGTTGTGTGGTAGGCCCATAGCACATTGGGAAGCTTCTTCACCCAGCGCCCTTTGTAGTCATCAAGCCGGGCTCTTAGTCCTTGGAGGATAAAACGGTTGGTCACCTCGGCCACACTATTGGTCTGAGGGTGGCCTACCGAGGTGAATCGCTGAAGGATGCCCAGTTCGGCGTAGAATTCTCGGAAGGATGCGTTGTCGAACTGCCGGCCGTTGTCGGTGACCAGGGTGTGGGAGCCCGAACCGGCATATTATAGACTTCCAAAAGGACCTCACCTTACTCTCAGTGATCTTGGCAAGCGCCTCAGCCTCGATCCATTTGGTGAAGTGGTCGACAACCACCAGCAGAAACTTACGCTGGCCAGATGCAGGAGGGAACGGCCCTAAGATGTCCATCCCCCACTAGGCGAAGGGCCAAGGTACCGCCAGAGGGGTCAGCTGAGATGTCGGCTGCTGCTGGATGTTGGCATGGCGCTGGCAGCTATCACACTTCTTGATAAGCTCGGCCGCGTCTTCCCTCATGGTCAGCCAATAATACCCCTACCACAGGGCCTTGTATGCCAGGGTTCTGCCCCCCAGATGGCTCCCGTAGATGCCCTCATGGATTTCTCGCAGGATGTAGTCAGCTTCGGTAGTCCCGACACACTTGAGGACCGGGTATGAGAATGATCTTCGATAGAGCTTCCCGTCCATCATCAAGAACTTCGGGGCCTGCCACCTGAGTAATCTGGCTTTGGTTGGGTCTTCGAGGATGGTGCCATCAGTAAGATATCGGATGTAGGCATCCATCCAAGAGGGCTCTTGCTCGACCGATATGGCCTCCTCTACTGATTCAATGCTTGGGACTTGCAGGTGCTCCACGTATGTCCTTCCTAGGGTTTCGTCGGCCGAGGTGGCCAAGCGAGACAGCGCATCAGCCCTAGCATTCTCCGTTCGGGGAATGTAGCTGACGTGGAAATATGAAAAACTAGAGGTTTGGGACCGCACTTTACTCAGGTAGCGAGACATGGTCAGGTCTCTAGCCTCGTACTCCCCAGCGACCTGTCCGGAGACAAGCTAGGAGTCCGTGAAGGCCCTCAGGCACTTCGCACCGAGCTCCTTGGCTAGCTTCATCCTTGCCAGCAAGGCTTCATACTCTGCTTGGTTGTTGGTAGCCAGGAATAGAAACCAGAGAGCATACTCCACCACCTCCTCCTCGGGGCTTGCAAGAATAAGTCCAGCTCCACTCCCTTGAGAATTTACTGCTCCATCCACATGAAGGATCCAGTCTTCCTTCCCCATTCCCTTAGCCGTAGGGGATTCCATGTGCACCTCCGGATGCAACACCTTTGGATGCTCCTCAGCCCAAGTGCACTCAACCAAAAAGTCAGCTAACACTTGGGACTTCATTGCAGGCCTTGGCTGAATGGATAAATCAAACTCCCCCAACTTGATGGCCCACTTGGCCAACCGACCGAAAGTGTCAGGATGGGACAAGATAGTCCGAAGTGGTTGGTCTGTGAGCACCACGATTGGGTGAGCTTGAAAATAGGGTCAAAAGCGCTGGGCGGAGACCACCAGGGTAAAGATGATCTTCTCGGTCTTGGAGTATTTGGTCTCAGCATCGTGGAGTACCTTGCTGGTGTAGTAGACTAGCTTCTGCGCTTCGTCGGTGTCCATGCGGACGAGCACGGAGCTGATGGCCTCAGGGGATGCTGCAAGATACAAAAAGAGTTCCTCCCCGCTCCTCGGCTTAGACAACAGTGGGGGAGTAGATAGAAAATTCTTCAGCTCCTCGAAGGCTTCCTAACACTCCTTCGTCCACTCGAAGCTGTTGACCTTGCGCAGTGCCTTAAAGGAGGGCAAACACCGCTTTGCCGACCTTGACATGAAGCGGCTTAAGGCTGCCACCGTCACGGTCAGACGCTGCACCTCCCTCTTATTAGCTAGGGGCCTCATATCCAAGATAGCTCGGATTTTGTCTGGGTTGGCTTCAATTCCTCGCTGCATCACCATGAAGCCCATGAACTTGCTCGCCGCAACCCCGAAGGCGCACTTGCATGGGTTCAGCCTCATTCGGTACCGAGCAGGTTGGCGAAGGTCTCCGCAAGGTCAGCAACATGGCCCACGGAGTGGGTGCTCTTGGTCAGCATGTCATCCACGTACACCTCCATGTTGCGCCCAATCTGGTCCCCGAAAACTTTGTTCATCAACCTCTGGTAGGTGGCTCCCGCATTCTTCAACCCTAACGGCATCACCTTGTAGCAGTATATCCCCTTCTCAGTGACAAAGGAGGTTGCCTCTTCATCAGCCGGGTTCATCCTGATCTGGTTGTACCCCGAGAATGCGTTCATGAAGCTGAGGGTCACATGGCCGGACGTAGCATCTACCAGCTGATTGATCCGAGGTAGTGGGAAGCTATCCTTGGGGCACGCCTTGTTGAGGTCGGTGAAGTCCATGCACATCCTCCAACTCCCACTGGCCTTGTGGACCATTACAACATTCGCCAGCCAATCGGGGTAGTGTACCATGCGAATGTGTCCGGCCATCGTCAACTTGCGCACCTCTTCATCTATGGCATTCTGTCTGTCTGAAGCAAAGCTCCTCTTCTTCTGTTGAACAGGTCGGCACTCCGGCTTGATGTTGAGTTGGTGGGTAATCACTTCCTCCAGAATGCCTAGCATGTCGGATGTCGACCAGGCGAAGATATCGGTATTGGCTCGCAGGAAATCAAGGGGCTGGCTGCAAGCCTCCTCCGGAAGCAGAGCCCCTATTTGAATGGTCTGCGCCGGGTCCTCCCCCAGAGGGAAGGACAGCAGATGCTCGACCGGCTCTCCCCTCCTCTTCGAGTCTCGAGGGTCCAGCGCTTTTGGTGTAGGCGTGGGCATCACCCCTTGAGGGCTAGGGGCCATGTGGCAGCATAGTAGCAGTGGGTTCTGCTCCCCCCGCATCTCCCCGACCCCTTCGCTGGTTGGGAATCTCACTATGAGCCTTTTGGTGGAGATTACGACATCCAAGATGTTAAGTCCGGGCCTTCCGAGTATGGCGTTGTAGGCGAGAGGCACCCGGACCACCAGGAAGCTCATGAAAACTGTGCTTTGGCGTGGGGCTGTGCCAGCCATGACGGGGAGAGTGATCTCCCCCTCGACCTTCATGGAATCTCCGATGAACCCCATCAGGGGAGTGGTGACAGGCCGAAGCAGGTCGGGTGACAAGTTCATACGAACAAAAGCATCATAATTCAAACATCCACCGAGCTCCCACTATCAACCAGAATTCTTTTTATAGGGTGTTTAGCTATCGTCATAGACACAACGACGCTATCATCATTTTATTGACCACCCCTTCTAGGTCCCTTTTAGAAAAAGGGATTCAGAATCTAACTCTCCCTCCCCCCTTGGCCTCTTGGGTGGGCCATCTGCCCCCCAGGAAATTATCATCACCGTCTTCTCAGTTGGAGCATTGTCGATCATCGGTGGCGGAGGCGCTGATGGGCCAGGAGCTCCCGGGTTGTTCCTCTGGACGAACTTCCCCAGGTGGCCACGCTGGATAAGGTCCTCTATCGCCTTCTTCAGCTGGCGACAATCGTCGGTGTCGTGGCCATGATCCTGGTGGTAGCGGCAGTAGAGGTTCTTGTTACGGGGGATCTTTGGGTTCATTGGAGGAGGGCGCTGAAGATAAGGCTCACTCTCGATCTCGAGTAGGATGTGCGATATCGGGGCGAGCAGAGGAGTGTAGGGCCCGTCTCTTGGTGCAGGAGCTCGAGGACGGTTGTCAGGTCGGCGAGGAGGTTCAGGCCTTCTGGGTCAAACTTCAGCAAACTCTGGACGAGCCGGCTTCTTGGTGGCACTTCTGCTAGCCTCGCACCGGAAGGAGTCAGCCTCGTTAGCGCAAATGTACTTCTGGGCCTGGCTCAGGAGCTCGGCGTAGGAGCCGGGCGGTTTCTTGTCGAGGGAGGACGCGAAGCGGAAGGGATGGAGCCTTCGCTTTAAGGCCAGGGTGGCCACCGAATCCTCGAGGATATAGACCTCCAAGGTTGCCTCCTTAAACCGCGCGACGTAGTCCCATAGGGACTCGCCACTCTTCTGCTGAACAGAGAAGAGGCTGTCTGCCACCCTTGGAATCTTCCGACAGGCATCAAAATGGGCCAGGAAGGCCTTCTCCAGCTAGCGAAAGGAGTCGATACTCCGCGGCGGTAGGCGGGAGTACCAAGCTCGAGCAGCTTTTTTTAAAGTGGCAGGGAAGGCGATGCATAGGAGCGAATCGGTTGCCCTCTGGACCTGCATAAAGACTTTATAACTTTCTAAATGGTCCAGGGGGTCCATGGTCCCGTCATACGAGTCTAGCTGAGGAAGGCGGAACCGGGTTGAGATCGGCTCCTCCATGATCCGACGGGACAGCGGTGGCCGACTGTCGTAGTCTACCTCTGGTGGGTTGGTGATCCGACGGCTGAGCTCCTCCAACCGTTGATTGTACTCGTCGAGCCGATGCTCAGCTCGGCTGGCTATTCTGCCGTCGAAGGACCCCTCCCTCAAGGAATCCGAGGAGGGGGGAGAGTGGCGGTGATGCTAACGAAGGCGCTCCGCCTCTTTCCCATGCCGCCGCTTGGAAGATGCACTAGCGGGCGAGAGGGTGACCGGGGCCTTTTGGAGGCTTCGTGGTGGTGAGGCTTGGGTGAAGCGTGGAGGTGGCAAGCTTCTCGGGCAGGAGACCTCCTCCGAAAAGAGTGCTGGCTGGGTTGGATGACTCCTGGCACTGACGGGAGGGACTCCGGTTGCTGCGCAGCCACCGCTTGATGCTGCAGGCCTTGGACCATCGTTGCCAAAGATTGAACTTATACGGCGAGGGCGGCAAGCCGGTCTTCTTGAAGCTGCTGCGGTGGTGGTGGTGCAGGAACGTTGGCTAGGGGAGCTGAGGGGCCAACCGCTAGCGGATCAGCCCCTTGACGCTGCCCCCCAGGACGGCTGGTGGAAACCTCTCGTGCACGAGTCGTCACCATCGCTTGAGAGCTCAGGGAAAGAGAAGTTGTCGCTGACAGGTTCGAAGCTTTTCTCTTCTCCACTCCCCCCTTCCTGGTGCGCCAATCTGTTGACACCGAGTCACCTTCCTTGAACGCCAGGGAAATGGAGGTCCTCCTCGCCGGACTCCTGCAAGAAAAGTCCCCGGAGACCGGATGTTCCGATGGGGACCCTCCGACGCTCAAGTCAGTCACCCGGGAACAGACAAGAGTTAGCTAGCAGAAGAAAGCTCGAGAGTTAGGGTTCAGAATCCTCCCTTTGTCGCAAGTGTGGGCCTTTTTATAGCCGTTTCAAGATCTTTCTCCCTCATGCTTCCAGAAGGTTCATCCTTTCGAGATACTACTACCCGATAACGGACAAAAAGGCAAGGCTGATAGTGACGGATCGTAGGCATGTCAGAGGTGTCCTGCTTCATTTGCTACATGCAAGTACGATATTACGTGTGTCGAGTGGCCATAGTTGCACCAGGCGCGCGCCGTTATGAGGTATGGCCACATGCGACCGTAGGCGAGCGGTGGATCATACTCCGTAACGGGATATGGCCATACGTAGTTGCAGGCGAGTGGTGGACCACATGCCGTAACGGGGTATGGCCATGCACTGTTATGGGTACGTAGAGGGCCATACGCCTTAATGGGGCATGGCGATGCACTGTAGCAAGTGAGTAGTGGGCCACGTGGGCGTGCCAGGTGGCTCATAGCTATAAGCTACTGGTCTCAAGGGCCAGACCATGGTGGAAGCTCAAGGCTGAGGCTGAAAAACTCGAGGCTGAAGGAGGCCAAAGCGGGCCTCGAAGGTTGAATGATGCTCCGGAAGCCGAAGCGGGTGTCGGAGGTTGAATGATGTTCCGAAGGCCGAAGCGGGCCTCGGAGGTTGAATGATGCCTCGGGAGCCAAAATGGGATGCCGTTAGTCTCCTTTATCGTTAACCCTGGTGGTATTGGATCAGCCATACCACCAACACACCATAAAGAGAGTTGGGGGAAACGATTCACACTTGGACCATAAAACTGACCTTAGAAGATTGGCAATTAGTCACCCATGACCCTTCGATTAAGATGGTAGGTAGTCTTATCATATTCATTAGAAAATTTAAAGACGATAACCACAACTACATCAGAAACCAGATAGGCTCAGTAATTAGGCACAGGTTGCTCAGTTGCAACCTTGGCTTCAGCTATGAAGATGGGGTTCCCCAAATATTTACAGAACAAGGCAATTTAAATAATGCAAGAAAGAAAAAATTCCAATGCGGACATAAATAATTATTATCAATCACCCTTGAAACCATTTACTACTCTACGGCATGGTGATTGATTGCCATAAAAAAAAAAAAAAAAACCAAGAACGGGCGAAGATTTAAAATTCACTATTTTTGCCCTTCCAGAACATCCATCCATTTAAATATTTTCTCTCCAGGACAAGAAGGCACGTCTAATCCTACGCACCGCGTCCCCATCTTCTGCCCCCGGCCCCCGGCTCCCGGCTACATCCCTCGCCTCGCCGAGAATTTTGTCCGCCGATGGTACCTTTTGCGCCTCCAGCCCCGTGATACTCCCCGAGCTCTCCTACCCCCGCCCCCATGGCCGCCCTCTCCATACCCCACTCCTCGTGGCCGAACTCTAACCCCACCCCGAACCCAAACCCAAACCCTAACCCTAACTCTAATCCCCCCTTCCTTCCCCTTCCCCACCACGACGACGAACCCCGATCCCAACCCCAATCCTCCGACCCCTCCCCCTCCCCCTCCGCCGCCGTCTACCCGCCGGAGGGTGACGACGCCCCCGACCCCCTCTCTGTCCAAAACCCTAACCCCGGCATCCATTCGATCCCCGCCACACCGCCGGTGCTGACGGCAACGCTTCCGTCCTCGTCAGCCTCGTCCTCCTCCTCGCCGCCACCCGCCGCGGCGATGCCGTCTCTGCTGCACCTGTCGTTCAACCAGGACCACGGGTGCTTCGCCGCCGGCACCGACCAGGGCTTCCGCATCTATAATTGCGACCCCTTCCGGGAGATTTTCCGGCGAGACTTCGACGGCGGGGGGATCGGCGTCGTGGAGATGCTGTTCCGGTGCAACATCTTGGCCCTCGTCGGCGGCGGGCAGCAGCCCTACTACCCGCCCAACAAGGTCATGATTTGGGACGACCACCAAAGCCGCTGCATCGGGGAGCTCTCCTTCCGGTCGGAGGTCCGGGCTGTTCGGCTCCGGCGAGACCGGATCATCGTGGTGCTGGACCATAAAATTTTCGTGTACAATTTCGCCGATTTGAAGCTCGTGCACCAGATTGACACGGTGCCGAACCCCAAGGGGCTCTGCGCCGTGTCCCAGCAGCAGGGGTCGCTTGTCCTTGTCTGCCCTGGGGGGCAGAAGGGCCAGGTCAGGGTGGAGCACTACGGGACTCGCCGGACCAAGTTTATCATGGCTCATGACTCAAGGATTGCGTGCTTCGCACTGTCGCAGGACGGGCGATTGATCGCCACAGCCAGCACCAAGGGCACGCTCATCAGGATTTTCAGCACCTTTGATGGAACACTTCTCCAAGAAGTAAGACGCTTGCCTTGCTTTC
Source organism: Calamus simplicifolius (assembly GCA_900491605.1). Classification (NCBI taxonomy): domain Eukaryota; kingdom Viridiplantae; phylum Streptophyta; class Magnoliopsida; order Arecales; family Arecaceae; genus Calamus; species Calamus simplicifolius. The sequence goes on along the minus strand of UESW01005042.1, from coordinate 169,728 downwards.
CTTGAATCCATAATAGTCCTGATTCTTTTATAGTTCGATGCATGCGTGTTTCCTTACTGTTTATTTCTTTATGATTAAGGTGATCTTTAGTTATAGAACTGTTCATCATAAGCTCCTAGAATTGAGGGTTGATTTTAAGATATGTTTCGAGACTGATCCTCTAGTCTCTCTTTTAAACCTCCATAGACATTGAGCTTTAAGGTCGATGGTTCTTATCCAAGAAAACTTCTATGAGTTGATTCCTAGCATTTGAATGATGGAGCATTCAACCAATAAAGTTGTTAAACAATTGATTACTTGAGCTATGGAGTGCAAAATCAACTTATATCTAGTCCCTAGAAGTTGTTGCCTTCTCCTTCATGAGGACAAAACCTTCTAATGGTTATCTGCTCCCTTTTTTCTTTTCACTGGCTATTTTACAAGCTTCTCTTGCAAGTAGATGAAGAGAATCTTGGAAGTAATTGACATAGAATAAATTGATAAATCACATGTTCTTGAAATTGATTCATAGTATTTGACTCTGCAAAATAAAAATGGTGTTTAGATGAACAAGGAGAATTAGGTATATATTGAGCAACATCCAAGTTCAAAAGATGAGCGATAAGTTAGTAATAGAATCTATTCCTTCTAAGAATATAAAAGTTAACAACTTCATCAGTCACTATGTTCACTTCATCCATCACAATGTTCTGCGACATGAAATGAATTTGTAACCCTCTTTTAGTTGCTTTCTAATAAATGGTTGACTTTATGTTTTACAAGACTTGTGTAATTTTGATTTTGAATGAAAATTCCTAAACATGTTAACCCACATGTAACAATGGCAGGGATTGCCACTCATAAGCTTATATCAACTTCTTTTGGACTATGCTTTACTGAGCAGATTAATTTGACCATAACATGTATGACAAAATAATTTGAGCTACTATTGGCTTTTACTCTCTAAATGATCAACTGTCTCAAAATTTACTCTTTCATTATTTTTTCCTTAATGCATTCTAACATGAAATTACTTGCATCTATATCTCTAATTTTCTTTTACTTGCCTATATTAAGCATTCTTTTTTTTTTGTTTATTTGCTGCATGTTTACTAACTCTTATAAAGCAGTCGAACCATCATTTAAATTAGGGATGGCTTGGACATGACTCATGAATACAACTCGAACTTGATGCGGATTTAGTAGATTGGGTTGAGCATAAATGAGTTCGGATCAAAATCGGATTGACCCATCAAACACAATTAATAAACAAGTCGTGTTACGAGTTGACCCACTAACTCACAATTGACTCATAATTGATCTGATTATTAAACAGGTCAATTTTTGGAACATGATATGCAAATCCAGACATGACATGCTAGACCTATTTAACATATCTAAGTTAATTTCACCCTTTAATTTTTAATTGCCAAGGTTATTATTTTGTCATCTTGCGGGATCCAACGGATGTAAATGGATTGGCATACAATTTTGTACTTTAGTTATGATTGTGGATATATAATTGTTTTATAATTAAATTGGTCTTAAATGGGTTACATGAACTGTACAGGTTAGATGGAGTAAAATTTGATTTCAGATTACGCGGATTGAAAATAGGCTATGCATTCGTGTTAACTCGAACATGACCTGATTATTAAATAGATTACAGTCATGTTATGTTACCTGTATAATATACAGGTCGGGTTTGGGCCTAGAGCTTTGACGCAATTAACAAGCAGGCTGGGTTCGGGTTGATCTATTTATTGTTATGCTCTTAAGTTGACATGAGCTGTTTATGACCTGTTGATATGATTTACCACTTCTAATTCAGACTTTATATTGGTTGAGAGAAGCTAAATTAGCTGATGTTGTAACTAGATTCTCCCTAGTAATCCACTTTTTGGCTTTTTCCATCATCTAGGACTTTGTTTGTGATCACTTGAAAAAAGAAGTGTTCAATTATTTTCAATGGTAAAATTTCAAAAGAAAGTGTGAAGTTATGACCCAGTTAATGTTATGGCGGAGTTTACTTGGCCTTTTTTGTTTATATATCTTTTGTATTTTGTTTATTATGATTAAGGAAGGGTCTAAATCAATGTCATTTGAGGCATGGAGGGGCTGAACTTACACCTTTGTAAGATTATAATTTTAGTTATTGTGCCCTAATTCATACCTAAAAAGACAAGCCATAAGGACTAATGCATCCAAGTCCCAATTCCCAACACCACATGGGATATGAAGTTTACTGCCCCTTTATCTACTAGGCATCTTCTCATAGGCCTTGGCATGCAATATTGGATGATGTTAATGAAAAGTTGAGACAGCACTTCTGCCTCCTATAATCAGCCTTTGAGAAACCTGAGTGCTAGCAAGAACTCTGCTGGAAAGATTGCAAGATACTTTACCTTGCAACATGCTGAAATGCTAAATCTTCCTGATCTAACCTCCCATACCTTGTGGGAAAGAGAACAAATAGTTGAAGAGTAGCAATGTTAATTGTCTTGCTGCAAGATTTCAAATTTGATCTTCATTGCTAGTACTTCAAAGGCTGGAGTAGAGGGATGATGGAGTTCAAGCTAATAATATTTTATTGGGTTGCAAATAATCATGACTAAGATGCTAGTTGGGAAGTGGTAATGAGTACTTTGGCTGATTCTTTAGCGCCTGCATATTTAGTTGAAGTTTAATAATTTATGTACATCAAATTGACTACCTACATGAATGCATTAAGATATTTGAAAAATGAATTTTCATCAAGTCTCTCTATGTGTGTATATAACCAAACAAATTTAAAGGCTTTCCTATTGCATTTTCTCTCTTTGATGGTGTTCAATTCTAAATTTAGAAAGAGAAAGAAAACCAAATGCTAGTTTGTCACCATTCTAAAGCTTCATTTGGATGGCTGTTGGGGGGCCAACAGCCACTGTTTCTCATCAACTACCATAAGTATTTGTTCCCCACAGCTGCTGTTCTAACTGCTGTCCTAAATGAGGCCTAATTCTTTTAGGCTGTTTGACCTAGGTGTATTCTGTGATGATTATATTGCAAGCAATTTGAAGGAGTGGGATTAGAAAAGCTAAATATTTATATTTTGATTGGTTATTTTTCTTGGATTTTTTCCAAAGTTCTAAAAAGCAGTTGCAATATGCACATGTTTTGCGAACAACATAACATGAACGGTTAGCATCTAACATGTTAAAAATAATGAGATTTATGGAAAAAGATGAAGTTGCAGAGGAAGAAGATAGGCAGAGGAGATGGAGGATGGAAGGAAAGGAGGTGAGAAGTATGTAAAAAGAGGGAGAAGTAAAAACTGACACTTAATTTGTTGGTGTTGGTTTCCAAAGTGGTTATGCCATTTTCCATCCATTGAAGGCCACGTGTAAGGAGCATGATGGACTGGATTTTTAAAAGCCAACCTAGTGGGCCCTAATGCAGGTTCTCCTGTGTCTTTCTTGGTCAATGTTTGGCAGCATATGAGAAACATGTTGGCCCAATAAGGTGGGGTCACTTGGCGGCATTTGTGTAGTTTGTTGCATGGACTAATATTTTAGAATGCTTTCTTTCCTCCATACTTTTTCATTTCTGTTGACCTGATTGACTGAGGTATTTCTTTCTGGTAGAATGACAGCTTGGTTAATTTGACTTTTGACTTGTAATACAATTATAATCAACCATTATCAGGTACATTAGTAGCATACAAGATCAGAACCAATACTCTGATGTCTGAATTTTCTTCCAAAGTAATTTTTTTGTTGTTTTCAATATATGATATATTAGACCATGTGCTTTTAATAATTAGGTCAATCAGCTGGCTGGATTTGATAGCTAACCCAACTAGTTTGGGGTTAAGGGTTAGTTGAGTTGAGGTGGGTTGGCTGGACTCGAGCTTGCTCCTTTAGTTATGTAGAAATTTTTATGTTATATGTTAGTCACAATTAAATATGTCTTCCATCTGTTTTGTTGAATGAATCTTGAACCAGGGATAAGACAATAGAGAAGGAAGGCACACTGAAAATTTTACTGTTTCATTCCTAGTCAGGTGATGTGATTCAAGATTCCCACGTCAATATTAAAGAATATGAGAATCTTGGATGCAGGAGTAGAAGGCAGCATGGCTTGCTTTGGTTTAGTCCTTAGGAGGGCCTGAGCTTTAATTTTTCGTATTTCAGGATGCAGTTTTCAAAGTTATTTGACTGAATGGAGATCGAGCCATTTTATGGACTTTGGCAGACTGCTTCTGCTATATAATGTACTGTGGTGGCAGTGACCTAGAAGAGGCTGAGTTTTGAGTTGAGGTACCAAGGTTTTAGAGAAAGTAACCATTAAGTGATTGTTACCCTTAATGGTGTTGCACTTATCTATACAAATATATCACCTGAATTCCTGTCTTCATATGCTGCTTTATCGCGCACCCTGAAAAATTATGATTTTGTTTTTTTATCATTCGGAAGATATCCAAATAAAACTCAAAACTTCAAATTACTTTTAAATCCCTAGATTTCATTGGTCAAAACGAATGTTACATAAAAACCGTGGCATACAACAGATTCTGAGTAAATCCCATATGTTTTATACTTTCAGCTTTCAGCCGTAACAAATACAAATAAATTTTTGAGCACTTTTAAGGTTTATTTTCTTCCATTTTAATGCCTTCAAAGAAAATATACTGAAAGAAATTTCATGTTAAACCTATAATAGAATATGAATCTCTAATGGAACTCATACTTGCTATGATTTTATCTATGTATCATGGCTTGAAATGTACTTTTGTTGCGTCTCCACCAAATATGGCGGATGTGCTGAATGTCTTTAATTGCAAGGAGAGTTGTTATTCTTTCCCACAGTAGAGAAATGTTGCATACGAGGCTTATTTTACTGTTTTCTCGCCTCTTTGTTTGTGTGAGCCTGTGCGTAAATCACACCACCAGCTTTATTGGACTTTACTTTTTTGACCCTAATAACATTTATGCATATTTTTACAGTTCATGCATATTTTTTTTAAAATTTTTTAGAATACGTTTCCAGACTCTGCAGTTTTTTCAATAAAACCCGTCACTTTTACATTTAGTGATTTTGGATCTGATATGATTGGTAATCTTCTCTTTCTAGGTAAGAAGGGGTGCTGACAGAGCAGAGATATACAGCCTGGCCTTTTCTGCTAACATGCAGTGGTTAGCGGTCTCTAGTGACAAAGGAACAGTTCATGTGTTCAGCCTCAAAGTTAATTTGGGATTGACTGGAAATGATAGGCCCCGGCCTGCACCAGAGCCAAATCCCCCAGCTACTTCATCCCTCTCGTTCATCAAAGGTAATCTAATTTAACTTATTTAAAATAGTAATTATACCTAGATATTCTTTATGCAACAGGAAATCATATGAACTGATTTCTTAAACTCACACAAGATCTCATGATGATGGTTGGTTTTCCATCTAATTTGTGTTTGTTAATGTGACCATTGATATTCTATAATTCTGGAGTTTTTTTTTTAATTGCAATAATGCTGACCGAAATAGCCCATATTTTATCAGAAAGAATTTTGTTTGCCTTGACAGACTAGTAATTTATTTTGATTGAAAGAAAAATCATGTTAATCTTTAATAACTGGAAAGGAACTTAAGATCAATGAGTACATATGATATCACTTTGTCATGGTGAACGGTCAACTTGTTGAAAATCTCCTTTTTCAGTTTTTGCTTGCAAATGCGACTCTCGGCTCTACTCTTGATTTTATCTTGACTTTATGAATAAGTACAGTAGCAAAATTTTCTTGCTCCTGTGGATGGTATGATTGTCAATGGATTGGATTTGGACATAAATCTGGTTGAGATCCAATATGATCTATTTGATATGATAATTGTTTTTGACCTGGGTTCCACAAATATCCAAATCTGATTGCCTGATGGACCCCACCCAAGTATAATAATGAGTTATAGATGTTATGATGTAAAATGTAATACTACATATTTTGTATAGATATTTCACTTGCATGATTCCACCTTTGCGCATCGTTCTTCCATTCTTTGTCCTGTAGCAATCCCACGCTCTCATTCACCAAGCCAACAAGAGCTTTGGGTTGCACTGTCTTGGCTTGTTATAGCAAAGTTGTAATTCAGCTCAAGCCAAGCTGAAAATATGCTTGATCATAAACGTCAAAGCATTGTTTATTTCCTAGTTGGACAAATTTGAACAAGCATACTGTTAAGTTTTTTGGAAGCCCAGATTACTCGAGCTTGACTTGTTTATGACCTGAGCTTTAAATGAGGCCCAAGCTTTGGCTTGGCTTGCTTCTTAATTCATAATTGAAGAAGCTCAACTACACCTTTTTGTTGGTCTGAGCCTGAGCTGTTCATGATCAGTCTGGTTCATCCGCCCACTCCCACCCAAAAAACAGTCTCGCCTCCCAAAAGTGGGAGGAAGGAAAAACCCAGAAAAACCTTGCTTGCTTCCATCCTTCAGATTCAGATCACATTGGACCAGGTATTGTAGTTCATGGATTGAACTTGCATCAACTCCGGTGCATCTGTAGGCCTGACAAATTGTCAATAATCATTTTAAGCATTTCATGTCATTTAGATCTTTTTGGGAATTTTTAATTCTTTACTTTTATTGTAATGGATTTAACCTTTTCAAAATTTAATCTCCCATGCTTTTCCCTGAACATCTTGCAATTGTCTTGCTTAAATACAAAATTCCATCCTTGGAAATCTTACTGTGCTTGTCGGAACCCTACTTATAATCATGTTGGTTTGTTTTAGTGTTCCTTGTGCTGGACCAGGATTCAGTTCAATGCTGAGTGGTGCTTCATTTGTGAGTGGCAATTGAGTTCAATGATGTCATAGATGAGATCTAACTTGTAAATGGTCCAGATGGGTTTAATTGGCTAAGAATTAGGACCGTGTAATTAACTTAGTCAACAGGTTCTTTTCCACCCTTTTTGAACTGTCTGTATTGAGACAGGCCAATGGTACTCTTTTCGGTTCTGGCGATGAATTTGGACATAGAAATTTGATTCAATTGTTCATGGTAAAGCTGGTCCTTTTGTTACCAAGCTGGTCCTTTTGAGTTAGAACGTGTCAGGTTGCAAATTTCTCAAACTTGTTTGCCATTTACTTGGATTTAAGTGTTGTAATCACAGGAATATGATATCATTAGCATTGGTAATTGTACATGAGAATCGGCTGTTGTGGAAAATAGCATGCTGGTCCCGATCAGCTGTTGTCTTATAGATTGTTTAATTTAAAGCTCCCTTTTGTTCCATCTTAGGTGTTTTGCCCAAGTATTTCAACTCAGAATGGTCCGTGGCCCAGTATCGCTTGCATGAAGGCTTGCAATATAGTGTTGCATTTGGACACCAAAAGAACACCATTGTGATCCTCGGGATGGATGGAAGGTATGTGATGTCAGCTTCGATAATTGGTTTCTTGTTGAAACTTAAAATCTCCTTGTTTGGTACAAAATTCTCAATTTTGAAATGTTGCGGTGTTCACAAATGAAATTTTGCATTCAACTATTTACTGAAACATATTAGTCATGTGAGCTTTATTTATCACCTCTAACGTGACCTTGCTATGAAGGCAATGGTCATGTTTATGTCCATTATTTCTTTTTTTGGGACTTATTGCCCATGCTGGTACGCAAGGGTAGTTTTATGAATGTCAAGTTTCTCTGCTCTCTGGGCATCATGAGAGCCCAGGATGGGCTTTGTGTGATATTTTTAAAGCCATTGTGTCTTTGTTCTAAACATACCCTAATGTTGTCTTGAAAATGCAGTTTCTACCGGTGCCAGTTTGATCCAGTAAACGGTGGAGAGATGACGCAGCTGGAATGTTACAATTTCTTGAAACCAGAGGAAACTTTTAGACTGGGGAAAACTTTTATATCTGTCCGGTTGTACTGTTGTTCAAAATCATTGTTAAAAGTTTCTTTCAGGTTAATTATCTGTACATATCTTAGTGTTGACAGATAGCAAATATTTGTCTACTCATATCATACTGACTACTCGTGAATATCACATGATCGGTCCATGTATATTCTCCCATCTTCTGGACATATAATAGTCTGCCGTGCTATATTTATGCCTTATTTGGTCCCCTAAATCGTCTCTATAGACATAATTGACGGTTGCATCATTAAAAACCATGTTGATTAATTCTTTCATTGTGAGGCAGTGTTTATATTATTATATCCCTTTTCTCGTGTGATGTGATAATGTTCTGATGGGGTCTGCTCCTACCTACATTGAGTTTTACGACGGTCTCTGTTTCTGGTTTGACGTTGTTTAGGCCTGTGCCTGGATAGTTTACTCGTCTGACTTTTCGTCAGCTTCCCCACTTTTATTTATTCCTGTGAGTTTGATTGGTTGGAGTTATGGTTAATTTTGGTTCAATAGCCCAAGCTGGCCGGAAACTGTTGTCTAATCATCAGTCATTGGATTGATATTAGGCATCTAACATCCGTTCATCTCCTGTAATCTATATTTCACTAGTTGCCAGGTCTTTGGTGAACTTGCTTTCGAAGTAGTGATGAAACTGGACTAAGGAAGAAGTGTTTAGATCCCTCTCTCATCTAAATAGGGGAGGGTTCAGCAAATGGCTACGATCGCAAGGAGCTAAGCTTGAGATAGGCTGAATCTTTTTCTAGCTCGGCTCTTTCGCGTCTTTGCTGGACAGCAACCATTGAAATGCGACTGGTGGCATAAATCAAGATCTAGATTTGGAATTTGTGATTTGGGAATAAATCTGGGCTAATAAAAAAAAAGGGATTTCAATAATTAGTATGAATAAAATAAAACAACAATTTTCAAAACAAAACAGAAAGAGATTAAAAAATTTTAAACATAAACACGATTTATTGCTTTGACAATCCAGGCAATAAATTGCAAACCAGTAAAAGAAAGGAATGGCAGAGTTTGGTGCGAAATACCGTCTTCGCACCAATCTCTGTGAGATTTCAGTAATTTTGTAACATAACATTAAAAAAATGAAAACAAAAACAAAATGGTGCCTGATAATTATTATTATTATTCTGTTACTGGTGTCATAATTTAGTACATATAAACTCATTTTGACAGCAGCACCACTTCTTTATTTTTTTCAAATCCACTCCTTGAATTTTTTGATATTGGCTGGAAAATTATTTTGCTAGATCATACCATTTTGAAGGGGAGATCCTAAGTTTACCAACTAATCAGCTGCATTATTTGCTTTACCATAAATACATCTACATGAAAATTTAGGAAGAAGTTTGATTTCTTCACGTAGCGTGAAGGTTTTTAGTAAAATTATTTGCAAAAGAAGATTATTGTTATAGATTGTCTTTCAAAAATAATTCCATTATTGATTCCCATTGAAGCGGTGCCATTGATTGCTCTCCATATAGCATTTAGTTTAGTATTTAGAATAGGGCCATATTTTAAAGGAGATGCATCTGGCTATATTTTAAAGGAGTTGCATTAGCAATAATAACTTGCTCTATATGATACTGGAATAGCAATCTTATTCCAATGGAAGTTGAGTGCTCCAATCCATCAAAATTGATTTCGATAAAACCTAGGTTGAGGGAACTTCCATGAGATGGAAGTTTACAATAATTATCCCAAAAAGGATAAGAACGGTCAGCTTAGGTCACCTAAAATGCTTGAGCTCACACCAATATAATGTTCTCTAAGAAGAATGAATTCTTGAGCTTGGACTATTGTAATTCTAACTATTTGATAAAGGTTACAATTTTTATTTTAAAAAGTAAATTCATTTCCCTTTTTTTCAAATTATCCAGGTAGATAACATAGTTGAGCTTTTCAAAAACTTACCTGGTTAAAAGTAAACTTTGTCAATAAGAAATCAAAGGCTTGCTCGATAGCTTGAATCTAACTAAAACCATGGGTAATCTTCCATATTGCTTTATTTTGATTGTATCAAAAAAGAGGAGATTAAGTGTCTCATCACCACTTTGACATCTTAAATAAATAGAAAAGAAGGATTGAATGAGAAGGCCTTCGTTAAAAAACTTCCATAAAAAGAAAGAGAACTTTCTTAATTGCCTGAAGTTTTTAGATGACTGCCAACATCCTATGAGAATTTGATGCAAAATTAGAAGATAACGACTTATAAATTTATTGTACACTTAACTTTGACTCGTAGACTAGTCCTTAGCATAAGATATCCTTTTGATTAAAGCCAACTAAAGGATAAAAAGTATTTGATCAACAGTCGAGGGAGGGAACAATTGATTAATTAGATAAAAGTTCCACCTGGCCCAAACAAACTGTTAACAGTCGGAAACTGAACTACTGTCTGAACATTATAAATGAAGTTTATTTAGAGGGAAAAGAGAAAACTAAGGTTGAGTTTTGTTGAGGGGTAAAATCATCATCGCATTAATTATTGTGCAAGAGGTTAGGATCAACCCTGAATCCTAGCTCTCACTCGCTGTGCGATGCCCGTTAGAAATGAGTCATTCACCATATCTCGGTCCTAGCCGAGCTATTCGCCGTGTCTTACCAGCCGAGCTATCCACCATACCTTGGTCCTAGCCGAGCTATTCACCATGCCTCGGTCCTAGCCGAGCTATTCATCATGCCTCGCCAGCCGAGCTATTTATCATGCCTCGCTAGCCGAGCTATTCACCATACCTCGCCAACCGAGCTATTCACCATACCTCACCAACCGAGCTATTCACCACGCCTCAGCCGAGTTATCCTTATACCTCGGTCCTGGTCCGAGTTATTCTTATGCCCCCGGCCAGGCCCGGGCACTCAAGCACATCTGCGGAATCCAGCGCGGGAGAGTCCAAATTCGTAAGATTCCAAACAGAAATCACACCTGAGGGTAGCCTAGAGCCCTGAAGCCTACACAATCGCCGAATCCCAAGACATCAACTAGTTCTCCCAGCCGTCGATCCTCTAACCAATAAGATACGGATCTTACTGACATCATAACGAACCGGATTCGAATCCTAATGACTTTCGGAGCCACGACGCCTCCAAGAAATCAGGTGATCCTCTATAAATACGACCGTCTTCCGACTTCTCAGGTATGCGCACTTGTTCTATTGGCTCACTCTCCATCTACCTTTGCTCACCCCTTCTCGCCATTAACGCTCTGCTCGGAACTCTCGAAAGGCCACCCTGGAGAGACTCTTCAGCGAGTACCTTCTCCTCATATTTGTTGATCACTGATCTCCGCTGACTTGAGCGTCGAAGGGTCTTCCGCGGAGGGCCACCCCCAACGCCTCTCGCGTGAGGACTATTTTGCAGGTCCACCCAGGAGGGAGCCCACTCTGAAGCTCGATCGCTGGATGAACAGGGGCCGCATTCTCCTCAGGAGGGCGCCCCCCATAGCCACTACCGCCGCTACCTGGCGCTCCAGCAGATCTCCCACCATCCTCAGAGGCCATCCTGCTGTCCTGAGTTTAGGGAGGCCAACAGGAGATGTGATTAACGATGGCCTCCCCCATCAGTATTTAAACTGCTTCTGGCGAGTATTTCGATCGCCTGGGCCATTAATTTCAACTCGCAGGAACTCGCCATGCGTCACCACCTCAGTAGGCGCTTGCAGGAATGAAGAGTTCCGCCCTTCGTCGAAGAGGATCATTAATAACATTGAGGCGCTCAAGAAGCTCCCTTCTTGGGACTAGACTCCCTCCGATCTGCCGGACCCTTTCAAAGTAAATGTTCTCGAAAGTCTGCCAGACCCCCTTTTTATTGAATGTCCTCGAAAGTCTGCCAGACTTCCTCGAATTAGGCATCCTCGAAAAAATGCGAAGAAGAGGAAAAAGTGCATCAGCGACCAACACTGGAGCAACATGGCTCGCCCTCTTTGAGAGTGGCCGATTTACAGGCTTCGAGCGCCCCCTCCATCGCTCGGGTAGCCCCCATCCTCTTTGGCCATCAGCGCCTGAATCTACAGTTGCAGTAAGGGCCAAGTAAAATATCAAAAACCCTCGGCAACGCCGAGCTATCTCCGCATCTTGGCGGGGCCAAGAAAAACTTGTTCCTTATGAAGTCTCGACCAAACCGAGCGATACATTATCGGATACCTCGGCTAAGCCGAGCGATATATTCCCCGATACCTCGTGCCATACCATTCGAAGTCTCAGCTGAATCAAGGCACACGACCCTAAAACTTCGGCCTGATTGGGTAATCTCCCAAATACCTCGACGTCACTCGAGCGCCCTGTGATACTTCGGCGGAAGTAAGCAACATCCTTCCACTCAACAGTAAAGACATACCTACTTCGTTCTGCAAATGAGATCATGCTTACCGCATGAGTCCACAGACCGCCCAGGTCTACCTCTGACTCAAACAGGGATAAACGTTTTCCTCCACTGAGGACCGAACGTTGGTCTTAGCAAAAACAAGGTAGCAAGAACGCTGCCGAAATATGTTATGACATAAAAGCATGATATGGGAGCAGTAACTCTTAAACACAATCACATCGAAAAAGAAGCAGGTGCTAAAAGAAGAAAGAATAAAACTTTCTTTATTTCTTCATCAATAAAAAGAGTTACAACCTCCTAAGAGGCGTTACAAGTGCATCATAGCACAGGAAATAAAAAAGCAAATAGCTCGGTCGGACTACTTCAGTCAGCTTCGGTTAATAATGATGTTTCGGTGTCTGACTCGAGTAGTCAGACAATCCAATCGGCTCGCCCTGAACCACTGGTTAGGGCCGAGCCGGCCTCCCACGGGTCCTCCAGATGAACCAAGAGATCCAAGAATAGAAGGAAGACCTGTGGACGCCGATGCTGGGGAGGCATTCCCCCTGGGTGGAATGCTGGGCTGCTGGATGCAGCCCGATTGTAAAAGACAGGGGACCAGCAGACCCACACTGCTCTCAACTCCCTCTTCACATGGCAAAAGATTCCCACAGGGATGAGCCAAGAATCCAGCCAGAGGGAGAAGGAAGAGTCCGTCCTTACCATGGAGATATGCATACTTTCATTTCCGACGGTCCCCATGGCAAGTGGCAAAGGACACACAGGGAGCGCATACGTGTGCTTCCTATATGATCTCCGCGGACCTTCCGTGCGCTCTCCATATGATATCTGAAACTCCTCTCTTGAGGATGGGCTGCTCCTCAGCGACTTCTTCGTCACCCCAGCTATCCGGGGGAAGTCGACTCACAGAAGGAGAACTCAGTCTCTCCACTCTCAATCTCAGATACATGGACATCATAAGAACTTCCACAGGAGAACAAAGTCCTGAGGGATAGCCTAACACTACCCGTTCTCCCCAATTTATAGGCAAATAAGCCCCCAAAATTTGAAACAGCACACCCCATTGCTATGTGGAAGGGCGGAAGAAAAGAATTATTTCCCGGAGCGCTCCAAATGTGTTTCCCGAGCCGTGACGAAAGGCAAGGGATCTCCCCCTGATCTCGAATCAAAAACCTTAAATGGATGAGATCAGCTATAGGTTATTGAGATACGGGCATACCTGAGAAATCCCCTCCGAAAACGATGCCATCCAATGGCAATCGATTGCTTGTCACGTACGCTAAAAGGACCCGCATTGGAAAAGGCCAACGAAGTAAATGCCCCTGACAAGGGCAAAATACTCTTCAACAAAACCACTTCGTGTACCTCGGCTAAAAGCAGGCCCATTTCTCCACTTCGGGCAAGCCGAACTATCTAACCTCGGCTCTAACCAGGATACCCCTGCGATTCTCGGCTATTTCAAGTCGAACTATCCAATACTTCAGCGGGACGAACTCCCTTACCCGCCCCGAGCGAGACCATAATTATATTCCTCGACGGCGCCGGGCCATTCTATACCTTGGCCCCGACTGAATGTTTATTTAAGTCCGAACCAGACCGACTAAAGAGCGTGAATGAGTTATAATTTGTTCACAGTCGGAAGAAAACTTAAGATAAAAGATTAGCCAAAAAGGCAGACAAATAAAGACGAAAGGTCCATCCATCGGAAATTTCGACCAGACTACAAATCTGAGAAGCAAAAAATACATGGGTGACCCTCAAGGATCAGGGGCCGGATCGGTCCCAGCAGCACCTTTGGTAACATTGGAGGGGGCTTGGCTTGTTTCGCCCACTTCAAAAGTCGTTGTTCCCTTCGCGGTAGGTTGAGAATGTCCTTCAGGAGCCGCGGCATCATTAAAACCCAAATAGCGTCGAGATCGATGTCTGAAATATCTTCATACTCGGCTTCTTTAGCCCCCGGGGTACAGGCCTCAAAGGGTTCAACGTCCAAAAAGAAGAGGTCCCATTCCGGGTGCTCCCGAGATATTTTGGTTCGAGCCTCCTCCGTGCCAAGCTGGAAAGCCTCGGCATAGGTCGCATCTTGTTCACCCCGAAGTAGGGCAAGCTGCCCTTCAGCCTCAGCGACCCGCCTTTTGAGCTCTGAGCTCCTCCGATGACTTGACGCCAGTTCTCCTTGTAGGTCTTCTAATTGACCTTGGCCCTCAAGTCTCGTCTTCTCCATCTGTCAGCATAGAGTTAGCCGATGCAGTAATAAAATAATAGGGAAAGTTAAAGAGACGACATCGTACCTCTTCCTCCTGCCGAGCTAATCTCTTGGTCAATTCCTCGACCTCGCCGAAGGCCCTCAGCTTGTCGACCTTAACCAGCTCGATCCTTTCCTTGAGGTCATTGATCCTCGACTGCCTGCTGTTAGCCTCTTCCCTGGACTGGGAGAGCTCATCATCGAGCTTGGCTATTTTCTCTTGATGCCATTTGATCCTATCATCCCTGGCGATAACACAATGTTGCAGCTGCCGGATTTTCTCCTTAGTCTCGCCGAGCATTCTATTCAAGCGATTTCTCTCCTCGACAGCTTCCTTCTTCAGTCTGTCTCGACTCTCGTCAAACTGTTTTTTAACAGTCTCCATTTCTCCCGCATGTCTAGATTTGATCTGCGATAGCTCCAAGCATACTTCATCATACCTCGTCCGAAGCCCGCGCAGCTCCTCAACTTCAAGCCTCAACTTGGATGCGTCATCGAGGGTGGCCTGATGCAGTCCCCTCGCCCTCGCCAAGTTCTCGTTGGCGACGTCCATAACCTGCTCAAGTTTGTTAGATGCCTCTGCTCGCAATCTGAGCTCAGTGCTGGCTTTCTTAGCCTGGGCACTGGCCTCTGCTGCCAGATTCAAGCGCCAACATAGCGCCCTAATGATCAAAGCACTCTGTGAAACGAAACACAGATAAGAAAGTGCAAAAGTCAACCTAGAAGGCACCCATTGCTCTGGAATAGCAACTTACCCAAGAAGCGTAGGACCTAGCGAGCCCCATAAGGGTGGAGTTGTTAATTTCAGGGAGAAGATGGACATCCTTCGCACATTCCGCCGACCAAACGCGGCATCGATGAGGTCTAGGTCCGCAAATTCATTCGCCAAAGGACCCATGCCCGGATACAACGCCGACCTCATCAGGGCAGTGAACGCTGCCTCGATGGCCGGGTCCAAACCACCGGGCTGCCCGTCCGAAGGACCAGGCCGGGCGACCTCAGGCTGAGAAGCTTTCAACCTTCTGGCCTCCTTCAGCAAAACTCTGGCCTGAGATTCCTCAGATACCTCGGCCAGCCCAAGCGCCAATTTTCCTGAAACCTCAGTGGGAGAAGCTTCAACTGGAAGATTCTTATCTCATCCTCTCCCCTCATCCAAGATTTCCTTCTCGATCGCCTTGGCAATAGCAATTGCTCCCTCCTGTTCTCCCCCGAGGCTAGAGACATATTCTCACTTGGGGAAGGAACCCCCAGGATACCGACCTCTGCTGAGCCTGTCAATAACTCATCCCCGGGAGAGGGTACTGCCAGATGAGCACACAAGGCCTCGTCTGGGCTGTCCACTATCTCCACCACCAAAGGACAAGGGATCTCAGCAACCTTCCCAGAGTCCTCTGCTCTCTGCTCCTCCGACATGGCTATCGCTTCTTCCCCCGATTGAGGGAACCTCTCTCTCACTGCCAGCTCTCCCACATCCTTTTTCTTTGATGGTAAAGAGCGGGCTAACCTTGACTCGCCCAGCCTCCGGCGAGTGCTCTTCAGAAAGACGAACCTTCTTCTCAGGCTTACGCCTTTCCACACTACTAGTTCCTCTTGGGCGCTTGCCCAACTCCTTCCTTATACAGCCTGCCAGTGCAGATTTCTTGGCTGCAAGCGCAGTGGGCGAATAATCAGACCGAGATATACTCGCTCGAGTAAAATCAATGAAAGAAAAAAGAAAAAGACTTACCGTATACGTCGACAGGGCTAAGCCCGACGGCGAAAAGAGCCTCCTCTGATAGTAAGTCGTTAGCCGAGAACATTCGGCCGTCACAGAGGACCTTTAGGTCCTCCTTCTCCTGTTCAGACAAGGCTGGATGCATTTCCACATCCCTGACAAAGCTCCCCTATCCCCGCGGGAAGTCGGAGCCGATGTTCCCCTCGGCGATAAAGAATCAGACCTTCCACTCCTTTATGGATGACGGCTTATCCATAATTATCTTGAATAATTTCCGAGGTTTGACATAGGACCACTCCGAGTTCCTCGCCGACATCAGATGATAGCAAGATGGAACAGGGGAAGAGTTGCTGTTACCTGAATCCGGCTGCACATCGAGATAAACCCGATGATGCTGCGCCAGCTATTAGGAGCCACCATTATCGGACAGATGTTGTAAAACCTCATGATCTCCTTCGCTAGGGGATGCAGGGGGAACTGGAGGCTTGCCTTCAGCTTATCTTCATAAAGAAATATCCCACGCTCCAGTTCTTGCGAGACCCTATGCTCGGGCTCCGGCAGCCGCAGGAGGATATTTGAGGGAATGTCATTATTCTGGCGTATTCTCCCTAAATCCTCAGCAACAATCTCCGAAGCCATGTCGCTAGGACTCACCATGCTGTTGGTCGAAAGAAACGCCGAGCGAGGCTACAAAGAAAACAGGGGAACAAGGTTCTCCAAGAAGAAACGAAGGAGCGCTGCGAACGAGAATGGCGCTGTTACGACTTTATTTTTCCCAAAGGAAACCGCTCCAAAGAGAAGATAAGGCACCTTGACCGAAACACCCGGAACCGCCATCGCCGGCGCCGTGAAAATTAGAATTTGATACATGGCACTTCCCCATCGTTGCCCCAAAGAGATAGCTCCCGTAAAGGCATGGCGGCCGCGCAACATTAATTAGGGCATCATTATGCATGTTGTCAAATCCAGGCCCTTCCACTCAGATCTTGCCACCTAGAACTATACTCCCTACGCTCGAACCTACGCTTCGAACTAGGGAGTGGGGGCATGTGTTGAGGGGTGAAATCACCATCGCGTTAATAATTGTGTAAGAGGTTAGGATCAACCCTGAATCCTGGCTCTCACTCGCTGTGCGATGCCCGTTAGAAATGAGTCATCCACCATACCTCGGTCCTAGCCGAGCTATTCGCCGTGTCTTACCAGCCGATCTATCTACCATACCTCGGTCCTAGCTGAGCTATTCACCATGCCTCGGTCCTAGCCGAGCTATTCATCATGCCTCACCAGCCGAGCTATTTATCATGCCTCGCTAGCCAAGCTATTCACCATGCCTCGCCACTGAGCTATTCACCATGCCTCGCCAGCCGAGTTAACCTTATACCTCGCTCCTGGTCCGAGTTATTCTTATACCCTGGCCAGGCCCGGGCACTCAAGCACCTCTGTGGAATCCAGCGCGGGAGAGTCCAAATTCGTAAGATTCCAAATAGAAATCACACCTGAGAGTAGCTTAGAGCCCTGGAGCCTACACAATCGCCGAATCCCAAGATATCAACTAGCTCTCCCAGCCGTCGATTCTCTAACCAACAAGATACGGATCTTACTGACATCATAACGAACCGGATTCGAATCCTAACGACTTTCAGACCCACGATTCCTCCAAGGAATCAGGTGATCCTCTATAAATACGACCGTCTTCTGACTTCTTAGGTATGCGCACTTGTTCTACTGGCTCACTCTCCATCTACCTCTGCTCACCCCTTCTCGCCATTAATGCTCCGCTCGAAGCTCTTGAAAGGCCACCATGGAGAGACTCTTCAGCGAGTGCCTTCTTCTCATATTTGTTGATCGCTGATCTCCGCTGACTTGAGCGTCGGAGGGTCTTCCGCGAAGGGCCACCCCCAACGCCTCTCGCGTGAGGACTGTTTTGTAGGTCCGCCCAGGAGGGAGCCCACTCTGAAGCTCGATCGCGCCCGAGTCGGAGGACAGATTTCAGCAGCAATAAATTGGCGCTAGAGGAAGGGTCTTCAAGTCCCATAAACTTGTGATCCAAGAGATAAGGGTTTCGATCTTGAAGAGAACCTCTTCCATGGCCAATCGAAGAAGGGCTGCTTCTGAAGCCCAGGACCAGGTTGCCTCCCAAAGACCTGATCCGGTGAGCAGTATAGCGCCGCCACCACCATCAGCTGAGACTCCATCGCCACCAGCGGCCCCAGTGACCCAGGACCAGTTTGCCTCACTGGTCCAGCAGGTCCAGGCTCTGGCTCATCTGATCCAGGAGCGCTTTGAAGCTCCCCATCTAGATGCACCTGCTCCGCACCTTCCTGAGGAGAACACGACCCCTGTTCAATGCACTAAGAGGATTTTCATAATTCTCTCTATACAGTAGAGCCATTCCCTTTTTGCTCTAATAACCTTAGACATTAAACTCTAATTGTGTAGCACTAATCGACTTGCTATTTTACTTGGCAATGCATTCCACCACATCTGAATGTCCGGGATTTTAGCCTCTGTTTGGATGGAGAGAAAATTAGGGAGGAAAGAAAACTAGGAGAAAAAATAGAAGAGAAAATGAAGTTTACCTTGTTTGGATGGAGAGAAAAGTAGGGAGGGAAGAAAACTAGAGGAGAAAAGAGAAGAAAAAAGTGGTGGGTCCCACATAAAAGTTTTCTCTGAGAGATTAACTCAAAAGTGCTATTTTATTTTATTTTTTCATTCTGATATTGACCTTCAAGAAAAAAATTGATGTATTTTTTAATTATTTATAATAAGAACATTATTATCATTGTAAATTATCAACTTTTCTCTTCTCTTTATTTTCCTTTCACTTATCCAAACAGAAGGAGAGAAAATATTTTCTCTCCAATTTTTTTTTCTTCCACTTTTCTCTTCTCCCAATTATCTTTCCTTTCACTATCCTCTCCATCCAAACAGAGCATTAGTGCCTCCATCACTTTTTAGTAAACATATGTTTTTCCATGCAATTGTATATAACGATTGGTATCAGGCCATATTAGAAAGCTCTTGAAACAACAGTAGTTGAGAAAACGCTAACAAGGATAGAATATATTATCGACCTAATTAGGATCATTCTACCAGCAAGAGATGGTGTTCTCCATTTCTAAGCATCCAGTTTTGCCTTGAAATGGTCCTTCATTAGTTGGATATTCATCTTGTTTAGTCTAGTGTCTCTAATAGGAATAACAAGATATGTGATCAAATTATCGACTCTTCCGATGCCAAAGATACAAAATAATTCATGTGCAACTGTTACTATGATTTTGGACTAAACACCACTATAGATTTATTGTGATTAACCACTTCACTTAATCATAGACAATATTCTTACTAGCAAAGAGTAGGCGACTTACCTCAGCTTGATAACCATATATACTGCCTTTCTGTATAACTAGATATAGAATTCTAGACATTATTTCAGCATATAATATATATAAGGAATAAAGGATAGCTTTGGTGAAGACAAATATGAGGAGAAAAAAATTTTAGGGAAGCCATTTACCAAAATTGCAAAGGAAGGAGATCGAACACAACTACCAATCCAACTAATCGTTTTCTTTGGGAAGTCCATATTGTGAGGATGGCATACGAAAACTTCAATTTATTCTATCATATAGCTCTACAACAACACCTCCTGTAGTATTCTAATATTTTTTTGTGAATCAAAGAAACGAAAGGAATGATGAATTCTAATTTTGATTCTAGTTTTTAATTTTTTTTTTTTTAATGTTGAACCAAACGGCCTATATTCATAAAAATCAAGTAAGAGCGGAGGTTTTGACCCATGGGTCTCTTAAATCTAACCACATATTCAAGTAGGTGCGGCCTTTGCATTATCCAAACCATTTTATTCCATTACTCGTCATTAAAAACAACATACGGTCAGCTCGCATCAGAATCCAGCTCCTGCCATCATATGGGAATGATCTCGGCGGTCTTCTTCCAGGCAGGCCTGGAGGAGATGTCCTTCCACCAAGCCAGCACGTGCGGGCGGGAGGTGACCAGATCCGCCTTGGGTGTCCTCAGGAGGAAGAAGGTGTACGGCAAGTGGTTCAGGTCCGCCAGCGTGAAGTCACCGCCTGCCAGGTATTTGTTCTTTGAGAGCCGCTCCTCGTACACGTCGAGCACCCTCGCCAGCCTCTCCGCCTGCCTCTCCACCGCCGTCTGATCCGTGGTCCCCCCGATCCGTGGCTTGATCAGAGCCTCGAACACCAGCTCCTCGACGGGCGGCCCGAACTCCTGCGACTCCACCGCCAGCCACACCTCCACCGCCGCCGTTCCCTCTCCCGACCGGAGCAGGTCCGGTCCGGTTTCCTTGAACTTGTTTGCGATGTATCGGTTTATGGCGCGCGATTCTGCCGCCGATTTGGTCGAATAATCATGGACGTAATTTTAGGGGAAGAAATCCCTAATCATAGAATAAATATAAAAATACCATATAATTGTTAAAATTTGAATTACCAAAAAGGATGTTGTCTCCATCCTCCAGAACTGGAACCTGGCCAAATGGCTGTTAAGGAAAAATAATAATGGTTAAGATTTTTTTTTTTTTTTTCAGCAACAAAAAAAATTGAGAGAGGGATGGGGTTAGGGGAGACATTGAGGGCGAGGAAGTTGGGTAGCTTGTGATCGCGGGCATGGAGATTGACGGGAACGAGGTCGTAAGCTATCCCCTTCTCGTTGAGCAGCGCTCTCACCCTCGTCGTGTTCGTCGACAGCGGCGTCCCGTATAACTTCATCGCCATGTTCTGTTTTTCGCCTCCCTCCCTCTTTCTCTCCGTCTATATGGATTTGGTATTAGATGAAGCGGTGATATTAAACGTCATGTCCTGCGTCAGTATCCACCGTTGGGGCGGCGGCACTGAAATATTTCTTTAATAATATACGCAAGCTTTTGTATGGGAAAGACGCCGACGAATGGCCGTAGTCAACAGATGTGGGCATTGGATCGTGCAGCCGATGATATGGTACGGTTCAAATTTTGATGGACCGTATCAGATATGGTTTGATATTGCTGCAATATCAAATCATATTGGTATGATCTGGTTTATCGGGCCGTATCTGATTCAAAAAATATTTTATGTTAATCTAGTACAGCATGGCTCATGATGAGCCTAGACCGACTCATGGCACTTGGGTCGTGCCTAGCACGGCTCAGGTAGGCCTGAGCCATGCTGACCCAGATGAGCCGTGCCAGGCATGGCCCAAGATAACCCATGCACAGCTCAAATAAAAAAAATTATAAAAAAATAATTTTTAATAATAAATTAAAAAATTATTAGGAATAAAGAAATTTTATTAATATAAAGCCACCATAATGGTGGGGGGTTTGGCATAGACCCTATCAGTTTATTAATTTAAAATTAAAATGGTACAGAAGGGAGGGGGGCTAGGCCTGACCTCTAGAATATAATACAATAAGTAAGAAGAAAAAAAATAGAAAGATCACAACCGTCGGATCATCGCCGATCGGATGATCGCAACCGTCGGATCGATCATCGCTGATCGGGATCATGGCTTTGATCGATCGCAATCGTCGGATCGTCTCCGATGGGATAGATCACAACCATCGGATCGATCATCCCCGATCGAGATCATGGCTTGGATCGATCGCAACCATCGGATCGTCTCCGATCGGATTGATCGCAACGGTTCGATCGATCATCACCAATCGAGATCATGGCTTGGATCGATCGCAACCGTCGGATCGATCATCGCCGATCGAGATCATGACTTGGACCGATCGCAACCGTCGGATCATCTCCGATCGGATTGATCGCAATGGTCCGATCGATCATCGCCGATCAGGATCATAGCTTGGATCGATCGCAATCGTCGGATCGTCTCCGATTGGATGGATCGCAACAGTTGGATCGATAATCGCCGATGAGGATCATGGCATGGATTGATCGCAACCGTCGGATCGTCTCTGATCGGATCGATCATCGCCGATCGGGATCATGGCTTGGATCGATCGCAACCATCGGATCGTCGCCTATCGAATGGATTGCAACCGTCGGATCGATCATCGCCGATCAGGATGAAGGCATAAATCGATCGCAACCGTCGGATCGTCTCCGATCGGATCGATCGCAACGTCGGATCGATCATCCCTAATTGGAATCATGGCTTGGATCGATCGCAACTGTCGAATCGTCTCCGATCGGATTGATCGCAATAGTCCGATCAATCATTGCCGATCGAGATCATGGCTTGGATCGATCGCAACCATCGGATCGTCTCCGATCGGATGGATCGCAACTGTTGGATTGATCATCGCCGATCGGGATCATGGCTTGGATCGATCGAAACTATCGGATCGTCTCCGATCGGATGGATCACAACCGTCGGATTGATCATCACCGATCGGGATCATGGCTTGGATCGATCGCAGATGTTGGATCGTCTTCGATCGGATGGATCGCAACCGTCGGATTGATCATCGCCGATCGGGATCATGGCTTGGATCGATCGCAGACGTCGGATCGTCTTGATCGAATGGATCACAACCGTTGGATTGGTCATCGCCAATCGTATCATGGCTTGGATCGATCGCAGACATCAGATCGTCTCCGATCGATTGATCGCTACAGTCCGATCGATCATTGCCGATCGGGATCATGGCTTGGATCGATCGCAACCATCAAATCGTCTCCGATCGGATGGATCACAACTGTTGGATTGATCATCGCCGATCAGGATCATAGCTTGGATTGATTGCAACCGTCGGATCGTCTCCGATCGGATGGATCGCAACCGTCGGATCGATCATCGCTGATCAAGATCAAGGCTTGGATTGATCGCAACCGTTGGATCATTGCCGATCGAATGGATCACAACCGTCGGATCAATCATCGCCGATCGGGATCATGGCATTGGATCGATCGCAACCGTCGGATCATCTCGATCGGATCGATCCCAATCGTCGGATCGATTATCGCCGAATGGGATCATGGCTTGGATCAATCGCAACCGTCGGATCATCTCCGATCGGATTGATCGTAATGGTCCAATCGATCATCGCCGATCGGGATCATAGCTTGGATCGATCGCAACCATCGAATAATCGCCGATGGGATAGATCAAAACCGTCGGATCGATCATCCCCGATTGGGATCATAGCTTGGATCGATCGCTACCGTCGGATCGTCTCTGATCGGATTGATCACAATGATCTGATCGATCATCGTCGATCGGGATCATGGCTTGGATCGATCGCAACCGTCTGATCGTCTCCAATCGGATCGATCGCAATCGTCGGATCGATTATCGCCGAATGGGATCATGGCTTGGATCGATCGCAACCGTCGGATCATCACCGATGGGATAGATTGCAACTGTCGGATCGATCATCCCCGATTGGGATCATGGCTTGGATCGATCGCAACCGTCGGATCGTCTCCGATCGGATTGATCGCAACGATCTGATCGATTATCATCGATCGGGATCATGGCTTGGATCGATCGCAACCATTGGATCATCTCCGATCGATCATCGCCGATCGGGATTATAGCTTGGATCGATCGCAACCATCGGATCATCACCGATGGGATAGATCGCAACCGTCGGATCGATCATCCTCGATCGAGATCATGGCTTGGATTGATTGCAACCGTCGGATCGTCTCTGATCAGATTGATCGCAACGATCCAATCGATCATCATCGATCGGGATCATGACTTGGATCGATCGCAACCGTCGGATCATTGCCGATCGGATGGATTGCAACTGTTGGATCGATCATCCCCGATTAGGATCATGGCTTGGATCGATCGCAACCGTCAGATCATCTCCGATCGAATTGATCGCAACGGTCTGATCGATCATCGCCGATCGGGATCATGACTTGAATCGATCACAACCATCGGATCATCGCCGATTGGATGGATTGCAACCGTCAGATCGATTATCACCGATCAGGATCATGGCATGGATCGATCGCAACCATCGGATCATCTCCGATCAGATCGATCGCAATCATCGGATCCATCATCGCCGATCAGGATCATGGCTTGGATCAGCTGGCTGGTGCCTAGGCGCACAGTGTGCTCCAAGCACCAGTCGTGCCATGGCACGGCCCATAAAACGGCCCATGGCAAGGGCCGTTTTGGCACGGCCCGTGGCCCATTTCTTGATGGGTCACGGGCCATGCCGAATTTGAATTTTTTTAGTGGGCCGTAGGCACGACACGGTAATTTTTCTGGCATGATGGGCCTGGGCTGTGCCTGGCACGGCACGGCCCAGTGCCCATGCCTAGTAGTCAAGCAGGTCTCATCCTTTTTTTTTGAAAAGAAAATTCTTTTTCCTTGCCTCGTTTGGCCCTCATCAGCAGTGTTTTAAAAATCAAACCAGAAAAGAACTGCCTCGACTTATGCTTGAAAAGGGCGTAACTTTCTTCTGAAAGTGCTCTAAGATTAGTGCTCCAAACTTCCTCATCTTCGATTTTCGGCGTCCTATTTCGTCGAATTCAATCAGGCTTCTTTGAACAATGGCTACCTCCTCTGTTTCGAATCCTTTCGTGTTCGATGAAGCTAGGACAGCCTGGCATCGATCCCATGGTGGAGGGCTCGAGTGGGTTGCTCCGTCTCCTTCGGCCGTGGTGGCGGAGCTGGAGCGATTGTATCGAGACATTATCCAAGTCCTGATGCAGCCATTGGAGGAAGAAGCCAGAAGATGGGGCAATCAAGCTATCATTACTCACAGTCTCGCCCGTTGGGTTTCACCAGAGGTGATTGTCCGGGAGTTTCATCGTGTGGAAATTTTTGGCGACATTGAAGCTCTCACTCTGGCTCACCGACACTATTTGATTCGGTTTTCTGATTCCCAAGCTAAGACGCTTGCTATGGGTAGACCCTGGGTTGTCAATGGATAACCGATTGCTGTTCTAGAGTGGCAATCGGAGTTCATCCCTGCAGATAACTCCCTCGTCCATGCTCTGCTTTGGATCCAACTGCCCTAGCTTCTGCTTGAATTCTGGTCCGACGAGATCTTGTCATCTATTCTAGCTGTGGCAGGGCATTCCTCTTCTCAGATGAATCTACTAAGTAGAGGAAGCGGGGGGTTTCGCTCAGGCCTATGTCCGCGTTGATTTGAGCAAGTCTCTCCGATTAG
Source organism: Calamus simplicifolius (assembly GCA_900491605.1). Lineage (NCBI taxonomy): Eukaryota > Viridiplantae > Streptophyta > Magnoliopsida > Arecales > Arecaceae > Calamus > Calamus simplicifolius. The sequence goes on along the minus strand of UESW01005042.1, from coordinate 144,445 downwards.
GAGCGCGCATTCATGGGAACAGAGCTCCTTTTTGGCAACAATTCACCTACGAGCACCTCGAAGGGATCTGTCTCTTGTGGCTCCTTGCACCTCGCCGATTCCTGTAGGTCAGTGTCAGATTCCTTCCCCTCTTTCGGTCCTGGTTTTGGTCCTTAGATGGCAGCAATCAGGCGACGGAAGACCCCCCAGATCCAACCTTCGGGTGCGGGTAAGGTGGCTCCCAGCGATTCCCCTATTTTGCTCGATGGGTGGAAGGCTCCCAAGAAATTGGTTGGTCAGTAGTCAGGCAGGGGTTTGGTGGGTCCTTCTTCCCCAGTCGTACCAGTGATTCAGCGTGAAGATTCGCTGAAGTTGCTTGCTCGGAAGAAGGGTGTGGCGTGCCGGGATGTAGGAAATGTGCCGGTGGGCACTGTAGATGGGTCTCAGCATTCAGAGACCGAACTCTTGGTCTCTGAAGTTAAGCAATCTAAATGTCTTCAGGTCAGTGATTATAACCCCTTCGCTTGCTTAGGGTCTGACAAATGGTCAGGGCGACCGAAGTCCCGGGAGGATGCCTATCCTGGGCCTTCCAAGCAGGCCCGGCCTATCGAGCTAATGTCACAGAGAGTAGTTTCTAAAGCCTCTAAAGAAAAGGGAAAGCCCCCTAGTGGGAAAGGATAGTTCGAAAGGTTCCTTCATTTGTTCGGCTTCCTCAGACACATTACGGGGGTTGTTGCCCTAAATGGATCAGGGACGAAGAAGTCCCATCGGAAGGATGGGCCGGGCTTGCGGACTGACTCTGGGTTCACTAACTTGACTCAGTTGGTGGGGCACAATCATGAAGCTACGGTCCTTTAGCTAAAGAAAGCCATTCAACAGGAGGATAAGGCTGAGGCCATGGATTCCCCCTAGTCCGAGGATTGCAGGGGTAAGGGGCATGCAGTGGCTCCTCCTCCAGCTGGTGATCATTCTGATGAGGTTTTGATTGGGGACAGGAGCGAGCCCCCCCCCCCCCCCCCCACTCTTGTATCTGAATGAAGATACTTGTATGGAATGTGTGAGGAGCCCAAAAACCATCATTTCACTCCTCTTTTGGGAGACTTTTGCAGCTTCATGGATTTGACATTGCTGTCCTTCTGGAAACTCCACTATCGGGGGATAGTCTTGCTCGCTTTCGACGACAGGTTTCTAATCTTGGGCTTCCTATGCTATTGACTCTGTTGGTCTTTCTGGTGGTATTTTGGTGCTATGGAGAACTGATAATATCAGAGTAGATGCCTTTCACTGCTGTGGTCAGCAAGTTGCTCTAGTCATATCTGACGGTACTTCTGGTCCTTGGCTCTTATCGGGTGTCTATGCTAGTATTGATTTTAGAGTGCGCCGAGAGCTATGGGTAGAGATTTAGTCTCTTCTTGACCAGGGCCTGCCCTCCCTCATTGTAGGCGACTTCAACTGCATTATGGGGGCTAATGAGAAAAAAGGAGGCAGGCAATTTGTTGGATCCCCAATAGAGCGTAATTTAGGATCTTTATATCTTCTACTGGCCTTTTCATTTGGGGTTCTCGGAACCCCAATTCACTTGGTGTAATAATCGTCAGGTTCTGCTAGGGTCTGGGAAAGATTGGACAGGGCCATGGCCACTTCTAATTGGCTCCAGCTTTTTTCCTTCTGCCTCGGTCACTCATCTGTCCAGAATTGCCTTCGATCACTATCCTATTCTTATTTCTACTGATGTGTCTCTTCAACAGAGTAGGCATTTAGATTTGAGAAGTTATAGACTTTTTATTCTTCAGCTAGGACCATTATTTTTTAGGTTTGGCGATTACCTATCAGAGGAGTGCCACCTATAGATTATCTAGGCATCTCGTTCTTGCTAGACGTAGACTCTCTAGATGGAATAGAAGGGAGGTGGGGGACATTATCAGGCAAGTTGAGCAAACTGAGTCTATTATTTCTTCTCTGCAGATCAAAGAGGATCAGGAGGGTTTCCTTCTGGATTTTGATCTGTTAACCCTCAAGTCCAGCTTGGCTCTTCATCACTCTCTCTTATTGTAGCAGGAGACTTTTTGGAGGCAGAGATCCCGTATTCAGTGGATTAAGGAAGGGGACTGCAATACTTGATTATTTCATCAGGCCACATTGAAACGTCGTGCAGTGAACCGAATTAGGCGGTTAGCTGATGAGGACAATCATTTTTAGAAGGATGTCCAGATGATTAGGGATCGGCTATTTTACTTCTTTCAGTCTAGATGGTTTGAGCATTCTAGTGAGGGGTTCCCTGTTTTTTCAGTTTCATCATCCCACAAGGTCTCTGCTGCGGAGAATGATCTTCTAATTAGACCTATTTCTACGGAGGACATTCGAATGGCCTTATGGGATCTAGGAATTGATAAGGCCCCTGGGTCCGATGGGTACCCTCCTTTCTTCTTTCACCACTATTGGGGTATAGTAGGCCAGAATGTGGTGCAGGCTATCCAGCTTATTTTTCAATCTAAAACTATTCCATCTGATTGGAATCGAACCCTGATTACCCTGGTGCCTAAATGCCCTGACGCCTCCTCTACTCAGCACTACCGCCTATCAACCTCTGCACTACCTTATATAAGGTATGTGCATGCCTTTTGATTTTTATGTGTTTGGTGATGCATCGCCTCATTTCTTCGGAGTAGGAGGCTTTTCTTAGAGGGCGAAGTATTACTGATAATGCCCTGATTGCTCAGGAGTTCATGCATGACCTTCAGAGAGCCCGGGTCGTCAGAGTCTTATGTGGTCAAGCTTGATATAGAGAGCCTATGATAAAGTGAGCTGGGCTTTTCTATACCGTACCTTTCTTGAGTTCGAATTTGTGGAGCTTTTTGTTGATTGGGTTTTTGCCTGTATTTACAGGCCATCCTTCTCTCTCCTTATTAATGGAGGCCAGACTGATTATTTCCACTTGAGGTCGGGTTGAGGCAGGGGTGCCCTCTTTCTCCTTTCCTCTTTATCCTCTCTGCTGATGCTTTATCCCGAACACTTTCCCAAGCTCAGGAGGGACTTCATCTAGCCCCCTACACTGTGGGTTCCCAAGGGCCCTCTCTTTCCCATCTTATGTTTGCCGATGATTGCATTCTCTCGGAAAGGCTACTATCCGAAATGTTATCACTTTTGCAACCATCCTGCAGTTTTATTGTCGGGCTTCTAGTCAGAAAGTTAATCTGGCTAAATCCTTCATCTGCTTCAGCCCAAGGATGAATCCTACAGTTATGGGGTCTATCTCTCAGATTATGGGTATTCCTGTTCAGGCTGATCGGCTATCCTATCTTGGAATTCCTATTACGGAGAGACGGACTCGCAATTCTGATTTCAATGATTAGGAGAGAGAGTCCGCGATCGCCTAGATGGGTGACAGGTCACTGGGCTTTCTTTGATGGCGAGGATCACGCTTTTACACTTGGTACCGTCTTCTCTCCCTCTCTATCTTTTATCTAATGCTGCCATCCCTCTGACTTGCTTTAGAAAGATCGAGAGATACTTTGGAGACTTCTTCTGGGCTTCGATGCAGGATGGTCATGGTATCTATCTTTTGTCTTGAGACATTGTTTGTATAATGATTACTGAGGGTGGCTGGGGATCTAGTCTCTCACTGTTAGGAGGGAGGCTCTGACTGCAAGGCATGCCACACGGTTCTTACTGGATCCCACTATTTGTCGAGTTCTTTCATGCGTGCCAAATATGGAGACTAGAGTTCCTCCTCTCCACCTCTGCCTACTCGTGGGCAGTCTTTCTTCTGGAAAGAGGTTTGGCACGCTTTGGCTATTCTAGATAGCATCTCATGGATGTTATGTGACGGAGCCTCGGTGGATATTGTTCAGGACATGTGAATTGCTGACCTCCCCCTATCTCGCTGGCCAACTTTTGTTTGCATTGACATCCCTGACGGAATGAGAGTTTCCGATTTATTCGTCCAGGATCACACGGCATGGTCTTCCTCTTTGGTGTCTAGCTTCTTTGGCGACGAGCTATATCGTTGCATTCTCTCTATTCCTCTCATACCGGGTCCCACTTCTGATATTAGGGTCTGGAGGAGATTTGTATTCCTCGTGGTCCTATCAGGGACCTCATTGAGATTTTCAGACCACGGCCTCAGCACTCGATGGAGTTGGCTTGGATCTGGCATCTCTCTATTCACCATAGGGTGCGGCTTTTTATTTGGAAGCTTGCTTGGAACGTTCTTCCTACCTACTCCCTGTTATCTGGGAGAGGTATGAGCATCCAACCTACGTGCTTGATTTGTGGTCTTGAGGAGGAGATGGTTAACCACACTATTTTCACATGTCCTAGAGTGAATCTGATATGGCAGTTATCTGGTGTCTGTCCATAGGGTCGTGGCTCTGATTCCCATCGCATTTCTTTTTTGATACTGATCAGGCAGGACATGAGGAGAGGTATCCATCAGCTGGTTTCTTTCAGGGCTTACATAGCTTATCAGGTGTGGTTATCCTGGAACCAGTTGGTGTTCACTGATGAGATTGCTCCCTCCCAGAGGGTTGTCAGGACTGCCTTCTTTTTATCCATTGAGTATATTTTCCATCAGAATGTGCCTGATTCTACCAGCCCTAGCCTTTGGGACTCCCTTGCTACTTCGGCAGTACCATCCCACGATCTTTATATCTTGGGAGCCCACACCTCTAGGGTTTGTTAAAATCAACTTTGATGGAAGTGTTCGTGGTAGATGTGCTGGATCGGCTTTTGTGATTCGATGGTCGGATGGTTAGATGTTGGTGACAGGAGAATTCGGCCTTCTTGACTCCTCGGTGCCTCTTGCTTAGTTGTATGCTACGTAGGCTGGTATCTCCTGTGCCATCCAGTGCCTAAGCGCATGCAATATTATCATCGAAGGGAATTCTATTACTGTGATCTGCTGGATCCGTCAGGTATCCTACGCCCACTTGCCTACCATCTCTTGATTGGCGACATTCGTTCTACCCTCCAAGGAGTTATTGTGCCTAGATTAGGCACATCTATCGGAAAGCCAACTCAGCGGCTGATTGGATCGCTGCCAGAGTGGCCTATTACTCGGGTACTTGGAGCTGGAAGTAGGCGACCCTTGGCCCCCTGTCCTTTCCTAAATTTTATATTCTGATATGTTGGGTTTGACTTACCTAGGGCTGTAATCGAGCCGAGCCAAGCCAAACTTTCTCGTGCTCAAGCTCATCTCATTAACAAATACTCGAGCTTGAGCTCGTTTAAATTTGAAAAATCCTATTCAAGCTTAGCTCGAGCTTGATTACAAAAAGCTCGGGCTTGACTCGAGCTTGCTCATTTGGTATGATTAGAAAGCTCGACAAGCTCGACTTAGAAAAAGCTCATTTCAAGCTTAAGCTTGAATTGAGCTCGTTTCAAGCTCAACCTAAATTAAGCTTGTTAAAATCTCGGCTCGAGAATAAAAAAAAACTAGATTCTTAAACCCAAAGAGCAGCTAGTGAAGATAAAAAGACAGAGAAGATGAAAAGACATCTTATTCATGAGCTTCTAATCAAGCCAGCTCACGGGCTTCTAATTGAGCCGTCTCATGAGCTCTTAATCGAGCTGTTCGCGAGCTCCTAATCGAATTTGCTTCCATGCTCAAGCTCGGCTCGTTTATCAAATGAGCTCTAAAATGAAGCTCAAGCTTGACTCGTTTACCTGACAAGCCAAACATGAATGAGCTTTTATCGAGCCGAGCCTCAAGTAGCTCGTGAGCAGCTCGGCTCAATTATGTTAAAAATCTAGTGTATTTCAATATTCAAAAGCCTTTTGACTTGATATGTCCTTTTATCTGATACGTTATTATCAACCGGTAGGGATAAGTCTTTTTATTTTTCTTTTTGATCAGTCTTTTGACTTATACGTCTCTACGTATGTGATAAGTCTTATTTTCTTTGACCAACCGTTGGACGTTGATCGACCTTTGGACTGAATCGTTATTCCGTTGGATTGATTCGTCGCTCTCGACCGGTGCTTACTTTCTCATAAATATTCGAAGCAATGCTAGTGTTTAACTCATTCAAATTTTATGCTTTTCCATTCCATCCTTATCCAGAGATTCATTCCTTCATCCTTATCCAGTTCAGAAATTAATTCCTTTGCTTTCGTTTTTATCCAAAGAGAAGGAAATTATCTCGGTTGTTCATCCTCTTCTGACATTGGTGTATGAATGCTTGTTAGAAGACTCTGCTGTTGTATCCTGAAGGGTAGTCGTGCTCTGATCTTCTGCACCGAGATATTATCTCCGAGAGGCACGAATCTACTCTTAAGGACAGTGTCGTGCACGCCACAACATCTTCTTCAAATACATTCAAATAGATAAATCATTCCGGGTACTATCTTTTCCTCAAACTTATCCAATAATCTTAAGAGTAGATTATGAACTCTATTATGGTTGCTGCTACTAAGTCCTTTTCCGATACATCCAAGATTGAGCAATTTACTGGTTCCCATTATAAATGTTGGCAAGAAAAAATATTAGATGTTTATAATATAGCATATATTTTGGCTGATCCTAAACCTAAGAAAGAGAAGAGCCTTCTAAATTGGGAAAAGGCTAACAGAATATGTAGGCATACTATTCTTAGTACTCTATCCAATGAACTATTTGATATTTATTATCCTATTAAATCAGCCTTTAAGATTTGGGAAAGCCTTAAAAGAAAATATATTCTTGAAGATGCTGGTTCTCAAAAATATGCAATAGGAAATCTTTTTAACTTTATCATGTCAGAAGATAAAGATGTGTCATCTCAGATCCATGCTTTCCATGTTCTCATAGATGACCTTAAAAATAAAAATATTATTCTTCCTGATGCTTTTATTGCTGGATCCCTAATTAAAAAATTACCTGAATCTTGGAAAGATTATAAGAATAATCTAAAGCATAAAAGAAAGTCTATGTTCCTTGAAGATGTCATTGTGCATATTAGGATTGAAGAGCAAAATAGAGCCCGAGAAAAGATAGAAAAGGCTAAGGAAATGACTAGTAAAGCTAATCTAATAGAGGATGGATCTAGTAAGGATAAATATAAGTCCTATAAGCCCAAACATAGAAACTATTACGAGAAATATGATAAGAAGTCTCATGTTCAAAGAAGTCAAAATTTTAAGAAGAAAAAGGGATCTTGCTATGTTTGTGGAAAACCAGGACACCATGCTGTCCACTGCAGGTTTAGAAAAAATAATGATGCTCCAGCCAAACCAAAGGCTAACTTGATGGTTGAAGAAGATGTGATTGCTGCGGTTGTTAGTGAGGCCAATATTGTTGCACATACAAAGGACTGGATGATGGATTCTGGAGCCACTCGTCATATATGTGGCGATAAAAATGCATTTGCCTTCTATATCCCACTGCCAAAAGGAGAGGAGCAAGTCTTCATGGGCAACTCAAAGTCTTATTCAGTGATTGGCAAAGGAAAAGTTAATCTAAAACTGACTTCTGGAAAAGTCCTTTCACTTGGAGATGTGCTACATATGCTGGACATCCGTGTGAACTTGATTTCTGTGGCCTTGCTTGAAAAAAATGGTGTGAAAGTGTCATTTGAGTCTGACAAAGTTGTCATGACCAAATCTAAAAATTTTATTGGGAAAGGATATTATAACTAGGGTCTATTTGTATTAAATGTACTCGAAGTTATGAATGAAAATGCATCATCTTCTTTTGCTTACTTGCTTGACTCTGTTAATCTTTGGCATGGTAGATTAGGACATGTTAATTACTCTTATATTAATGAAATAATTAGGTTTGCTAAATAACATGTCTACTTCTTATGATCATGAAAAATGTCAAACATGTGTAGAATCTAAATTAACAAAAGAAGTTGCAAATCTATTCATACAAGAGAAACTGAATTGTTAGAATTAATTCATTCTGACTTAGGAGACTTAAAAGGTAATATAACTAAAGTGGAAAGAAATACTGTATTACTTTTATCGATGATTTTTCTCTTTATGCAATGGTTTATCTATTAAAATCAAAAGATGAAGCCTTCAAAATGTTTTTAAAATATAAGGCAGAAGTTAAAAATCAATTAATAAGAAAAATAAAAAGGCTTAGATCTGATAGAGGAGGAGAATATGATTCTACTTTTTTTAATTTTTTGTGCACAACATGGTATAATTCATGAATTTACTCCTCCTTATTCACCTGAATTTAATGGAGTGGCTGAGAGAAAGAATAGAACACTTAAAGAAATGATGAATGCATTGCTCATTAGTTCTGGTGCACCCATGAACTTGTAGGGGGAAGCCCTTCTTTCTGCTTGTTTTATTCAAAATAGAATTCCTTATAAGAAAACCAATAAAACACCCTATGAGTATGGAATGATAGCTAAGGTCTTGCTTTCTGAATTAAAAAGAGAAAGTTAGGATCTAAAACTTTGATTATATGTTCATAGGTTATGTTCAAAATAATCCTGCAAAAAATATAGCGCAGTCTATAGGTTCTTAGTGATTAAAAGTAAAATAATATCATGAACCTAATACTATAGTTGAGACCAAAGATGCAGAATTTTTTGAACATATCTTTCCTATGAGAACCTCTTAGAAAGACCTTCTAGACCACAAGTGATTGAACCTAATTTAAAGCCTGATGACATTCAAGAGCTAAGGAGATCCAAGAGAATCAGAAAGGAAACCAATCTAGGAGATGATTTTTATACTTTCTTGTTGATAATGATCTCAAACCTATTCTGAAGCAATTTCATCTCTTGATGCTATATTTTGGAGAGAGGCTATAAATAATGAGATAGAATCCATCATGAGCAATCATACATGGGAATTAGTAAGTTTACCCCTGGAGCTAAAACTATTGGGTATAAATGGATCTTTAAGAAAAAGCTAAAGCCTGATGGTTCTATTGAAAATTTAAAGCAAGGTTGGTTGCAAAAGGTTTTTCAAAAGAAAGATATTGACTACTTTGATACTTTTGCACCTGTGACAAGAATAACTTCTATTAGAGTCTTGATTGCTCTTGCATCTATTCATAAATTGATAATTCATCAAATGGATGTTAAAACTGCATTTCTTAATGGAGACCTAGAAGAAGAAATATATATGGATCAACCTGAGGGTTGTGTTCTTCCTGGTAATGAGCATAAAGTTTGTAAATTAATTAAATCTTTGTATGGCTTAAACAAGCACCAAAACAATGGCATGATAAGTTTGATAAAGTGCTAGTTTCAAATGGATATCAAATTAATAGTGCTGATAAATGTATTTATTCTAAAGTTGTTAATCATGAATGTGTTATAATTTATTTGTATGTAGACGATATGCTCATATTTGGCACTAATTTTGATATTGTTACTAGCACCAAAATGTTCTTGACTTTGAATTTTGATATGAAAGATATGGGAGAAGCAGATATGATTTTAGGAATTAGACTTGTAAAGAAGTCAATAGTATCATACTTTCACAAGAACATTATGTTGAGAAAATCATTGAAAAAGTTTTCACATTTTGATTGTAAGCCTGTGAGCACTCCTTATAATGCTAATTCACAGCTTAAGAAAAATAAAAGCAATGGTGTCTTACAATCAAAATATGCTCAAATTATTGGTAGTCTTATGTATTTGATGAACTGCACTCGACCTGATATTGCTTATGCTGTAGGAAGACTAAGTAGATATACCCAATGTCCTAACAAGGATCATTGGATTGCATTACAAAGAGTGCTTAGATATTTGAAAGGAACCATGAACTATGGTTTAATGTATTGTGGACTCCTACAGTATTAGAAGGGTATTGTGATGCTAACTGGATTTCAGACTCTGATGAGATGAAATCCACTAGCGGATATGTGTTTACCCTTGGAGGAGGAGCAGTGTCATGAAATCATCTAAGCAAACATGTATAGCTCGGTCTACAATGGAATCCGAGTTTATTGCCTTGGAGAAGGCTGGTACTGAGGCCGAATGGCTCAGAATCTTTTGATAGATCTTCCCATTTGGATGAGACCAGCTCCATCTGTGTCTATACATTGTGATTGTCAGGCTGCCATAGCTAAAGCTAAAAACAAAATTTATAATGGAAAGAGTAGACATATACGTCTAAGACATAATATTGTGAGGCAGCTTATTAATGATGGAGTAATATCTTTGGATTATGTAAGATTAGAGTTGAATTTGGCCGATCCTCTGACTAAGCCTCTAAGCAAAAGCTTGTGAGCAATACATCGAGGGAAATGGATTATACCCAGATCAAAAGTTGAAGTGATGGTAACCCAACCTTCATGAACGGAGATCCCGGGAAGAAGGTTCATATGGGAAAAAATTCACTGGACAACTTGGAGTATACTATCATAATTATTTATATTGTGAAATCCCTTTCTATGGTGTGAGATAGTATTCTGCAGTGTTTAGGTTGAACTAATATGTGAAGTTCTTAATGGATGTCATAGCCTAATTTGGGTGGTATACAAAACTGCAGTGTATACTTGATGACAATCCACCTATATGAGTATGGAGGTGGTGGCCGCTTCCTATGAGACTTGGGTGGGATCTCTAGAGCACTCATGAATATCCAGGTAGACGCATGGCCGAAACGTGTCAACCCGCTTGAACAACCGAAATCTGAGAGATGGAATGTGAGTTATAAGTCAATGATCCAATAAAAGAAGGATTGGTTCATAGAAACTTAGTTTCACCAACCTTTTATGGATTACATTATTTTTCTATGCCTGGTTCATAGTCACATAGACACCATGGCTTATGCATTACATTCTTAAAGTTCCTTCAAAGTTTGTCTTGTCTTCTTTTGTATATTGAAATAGTGGGGGATTGTTGAAATCTAGTATATTTAATATTCAAAAGCCTTTTGACTTGATAAGTCCTTTTATCTGATATATCATTCTCAACCGGTAGGATAAGTCTTTTTATTTTTCTTTTTGACCAGTCTTTTAACTTATACGTCTCTACGTACGTGATAAGTCTTATTTTCTTTGACCAACCATTGGACGCTGATCGACCTTTGAACTGAATCGTCATTCCCGTTGGATTGACTTCGTCGCTCGATCGGTGCTTGCTTTCTTATAAATATTCGAAGCAATGCCATTATTTAACTCATTCAAATTTTATGCTTTCCATTCCATCCTTATCCAAAGATTCATTCCTTCATCCTTATCCAGTCCAGAAATTAATTCCTTTGCTTTGGTTCTTATCCAAAGAGAACGAAATCATCTCGGTTGTTCATCTCTTCTGACATTGGTGTGTGCACGCATGTTAGAAGACTCTGCTGTTGTATCCTGGAGGGTAGTCGTGCTCTGATCTTCTGCACTGAGATATTATCTCTGAGAGGCACGAATCTACTCTTAAGGACAGTGCCATGCACGCCACAACATCTTCTTCAAATATTCAAATAGATAAATCATTCCGGGTACTATCTTTTTCCTCAAACTTATCCAACAAATTACAGCCCTAGACTCACTCTAGATTGGTATGATCACCCGCCTATACCAAAAAAAAAATCAAACCAGTGGATCATTATTCAATCAAAAATCGATCATCAGTTTAGTCTAATTTTTTTATTAAAATTAATTTTTATATAATTTAATAATTTTTTTAAAAAATTATTAAATCAATTAAATTTTAAAAAATTAATTTAATTTTAATTTTTAAACTTTTAATTTTAATAAATAAAAATTAAAAAAATATAAATAATAAAAAAAACTTGCATTCGAACGAAGTTAGCATATTTTTATAGTTTGATAATAAATATAATATAATATTTATTATTTTATATTATTAAATTAAAAATTAATTATAATATTATTTGATTTAATTAAAGGATTTGTTTGATTGAATCAATCTAAATGTTAAACTAATTCTTTATTTGATTTAATATTTTTTTTATTTTTTTTTTAAAACAGACGAGCAATTATACCATTCAATACAAGTTAAGCATAATATATTAAAAATTAAATTTTATTTAAATATAATAAAATAAAAGTTTTTTTGCTTTTAGTTTTAACATCCAAAATGATAGACTACGAAGACGGTGACTCAATGGATCGCGAAGTTGGTTTTTTCGTTAATTATGTCTAATTGGTTTAATTTTTAAAACATTGCTCATGAGTAACCATGCTCCATGCATCCGTCCTCCTCGAGCACTCTACCGCGGCTAATTCAAACATTTTTTTTAATTAGGTTGGCCAAATGGAACTCGATTCGGTTTAAGCATTTAATGTTGTTCGATTATTTCCGATTTGATGTGAAGCATAATGATTTTTTTAGGGGCCTTACTCTCTCCTTTCCTCCGTCTATCTGGATTTGATATTAAAGGACGTGATGTTAAACGTTGTACTGAAATATTTTTCTAATAAAATACTTCTTCCCTGAGCACGCTACTGCAAGTAATTCAAGCATTTTTTATTGGGTTGGCCGAGCGGAACTCGATTCGGCTTAAGCATTCAATGTTGTTCGATTATTCCCGATCTGATCCGTAGAATAACGATATTTTAGGCCCCCTCGACAGGCTCGAGTAGAACGGACGGAATCAAGAGGGAAAAGTAGCACGTCGAAACCAATTTGGTCATTTTATTTTGATAATAAAATTATATTTTTTTATTTTTTTATCACATATTATAGTTCAAATCGAATACTTATGATCTCTTGTAATATTTTGTTTTGCTCAATTTTTTTTCTTTTTGACGGGTGCATGATTTTTTTTCTCTTTTTTTTTTTTTTTTTTTTTTCTCTGTTTTACCTTTTTTACCCATTTCTTTTTTTTTTTTGGCTAGCTCATATTATTTTTTCTAAATTTTTTAAAATTTAAAATTTTAGAAAAGATATTCGAAATGAGTTCAAAATTTAGAAAAAGATGTTGAAAATCAAATTTAAACCCATGACTTTTCAAACCAATTATTAACATGGTGCTTTAAATCAACTTCATCATTATTTCTTTATTTTCTTTTGATCAAATATTGTGGTCTCAATTGGACTTCAACTCATTCGGAACAAATTTTTATTATAATTGAGCCTAATTTAAAAAATTAGAATAGATGCCTTAATCTAAACCCAACTAATTGTAAGATCAAGAATCAAGCCAAGCGACTAAGTTATGATATTACATTTGATCCAATCATTAGTAATTAGACTTATTAAGTTTAAAGATTGGATTTGATCCAAATAGTGGTTGGGTCCTAATAATTGAACTAGGTCATTACTGCATTTGTGTCTTCATTAAACTCAAACAGTGAAATTGACCCAATGTGTAGCAAGATGGATCGAAAACCCTAATTAGAGTATTTGATTAAACTCAATACCCTGATTGTATGCCCTAATTTATTGCCATTTAAATATCAATTTTTTTAGGTTAATGCTGAAGTCAATCCATTTTATAAATGATGTGCCTTTTATCACCATGACTTGCTGATGATTCAAGGCCATGGCTAAAATTACTTTAAACAAAACTTGTAGACCGGCCAGGATACTAAAGATTGAACAAGGGAGTACATGGAAGCCTATATTGAAATAATCCCCCACAAAAGTTTAAAATTTTAAAGACTAGTAAATCAAATAACATAATTTTAGGCAACATATATTGTGCAATAGATGAGATGTCCAATAGATTTGAACCTCATTTAGTATTAATTATATTTATTTGAAGGAACTATATGAAGTAGACCTTTAATTAGGTATTTGACCCATATTTCTATTGATCACACACATAATACAGACAATTAAGTTTAATAGTCAACACATATTAAAGACTTTACCTTAATTTTTTATGAGAATTTCTTAAGATTAGCTCAATCCCTCTTGCGGCTTAATACATAATCTCACATAAATGAATCCTCCAAAGGTATTTATGATTAATACCTAGTAGACAATTGTCTTCGATCCATTAAGAGTATAATTTAATTTTACACAAATCTATTCTATCACCTCATAAGAGCACTCATTAGAAATGAAAGAAGAAATTTCTTCAAAATTTATGCTCTAACACAATACTCAATCAGCTTCGTTTCTATTATATTGAACCTCTTTTACGAGATCTTCAATCACAGAGGCTAGGTATCTATTGCTGGTAACCAAATAATGGACTTAAACTTTATCTTCTTAATGATTCTAGGACTGCACCACTAGAAAATCCCTTGGTTAATTGATTTATCAATTCTTTTAAACTTGATAAATTTTAAGAAGGTAAAATTACTTTTCTTATGTTATCTTATAGACTTATGATGAACATATATATTGGTTTATTCTTTTATTGGCACTCTTTTAATAATCAGTTTAATTATGGCTTTATTATCACAATGGATTGATACGACTGGAATTGGCTTTGGTATCAAAGGTAATTCTGATACTAGATTCTTAATTCACTATGCCTCATTAGAAATGGTGTCCAGAGTTATTAGCTTGATCTCCATGATGCTTCTAAAAATGATAGTTTTGCTTAGGTAATCTTTAAGCAAGAGTAGCATCATCAAAAATAAAAAGATATTCAATGATCGATTTAAGATTAAGAGAATGATGATCCAATTAGTATCACTGTAACCTTCAACTACCTCAGGATTTCTAGTGAACAACAAAGAGAGCTTAAGTATTCTTTTTAGATATCGAAACACTATTTTAAGGCAACTCAATGAGATTGATTAAGATTTTAGTTATATCTATTTAGTCTCCCTATAGCATAGGCAATCCTATTTGCCACATATAAGAGGAATCTTATGATTTAAGAATATTTTAACGAATTAATTAGGTCATCTAGATTTTCTTTAAGTGAAAGTTAGGATTACATGGAGTGTATATTGATTTAAGATCAAAATAAACAAAATTTTTGATTATTTTTATAATAGAGTGAGAAAGGAAGATAGCTATCCTTTTATGCAATTTGATAAGCATCATTCCTAGTATAACATTTGCTTTATCTAAAACTTTCATATCAAATTTTAATAAAGAAAAAATTTATTTCAAGATAATTTTAAAAGATATTCTAAAGATTAGGATATTATCGACATATAAGTAAGGGATTATAGAATTAGTATCAATGATCTTAGAATAGACGTACTTATTATACTTATTAATTTCAAATATAAAAAGATAAGATGATTTGATCAAATTTCTGGTACCATTCTTTTGTAATATGTTTAAAATCATATAGGGACTTGGTAAGTTACAAATTAAACCTTGTTTTCTTATTCTTTTACAGGAAAACCTTTAAGCTGCTCTATATAAATCTTCTCCTCAAGCTCTTCATTAAGAAATGTCGTCTTTATATTCGTTTGATGAATGATCAACTTATGGATGCAAGCAATGGTAAGAAGAGTTTTATGGGTTGTTAGTCTAACTACAAGAGATTATGTATTAAAGAATTCTAACACTTTCTTTTGGTTATACCCTTTGACTACTAATTTAATCTTATACTTCTCTATTGATCCATCGGATATAAGTTTCTTCTAGATACCCATTATATTCTAGAAATTTACTACCAAAGTGTGGAACAAATAAGATCCAAGTTTGATTTTGAAGGATTAAATTATATTTTGAAAGAGTAGCTTTCTTTCAAAAAGGGTATTAGGTAAAGATATTGCCTCCAAAAAAGTGAAAAGTTGATTAGGAAAGTAAAAAAAACATTCACCAAGGTCTTTTTCTTCTTTATTCTTAAACTTCTTCTAAGTTCAAAAGGTTCACTTTCATATTTAATTTTCTTTTTCTTTTCTTTGAATGATTAGAGGACCTAAATTCAAGAAAATTAGAAATTAAGAAGGATTAGAAGATACTTGATTTGGAACTTGGCTCTTAAAAGAGAATGCATTTTCAAAATAAATGGCATCTTTTAATTCAATAAGAATATTATTTAAGATATTACTTATTTCATAATTTATCAGAACCTATTGGTATTGCTATCCAAGAAACAACCTATAAAAAAAATCACTGATTTTAGATCCTATTTTTTTCTCTTTATTTCGGATATATCTACATTAGTCAGTTACCCTTATATTTTAAGATAATCTAGCACATGTGTTTTACCTTTTCAAGGTTCAAAAGGTATTTTAGAGTTATCTTTAAGGGGTATAGAATTATGATGTAAAATGATATAAAGTATAGCATTATAATATGATATAATGAAACTTTTTAATTAATAATTATAATTCAATAATTTAAAATAAAGTATTATGAAAACTATTACTATATATTAATATATAATAATAAGAAATTTTTTTATTTATTATTAAGTGATAAAATAAAATATAATATACTATAGTATGGTATAGTCTATTCTAAGTTATTATGAAAATAAAATAATCTTTTCATAATATTACTATGATAATAATATTATCCTAGTATTACATAATAATATTGCATTATGATATATAATATAATATAATAATAGTATTATATATATATAGTGTACAATATTGTTAACTTATAATTTTTATATTATATTTTAATTTGAATACTATACTAAAAAAGTTAGCAAGCAAAGATTGATTCTAATACCACCAAAAAAATGTAACAAGCAATCTTATTTTTTCTCACGCAAAATAATTAGATATGAAGCACAATATTCATATTACAAATACAATCAAAGTCTATTGTACTAACTTATACTAACTGTACTATACTGTATTGTTAGGTACCAATACAGAATAGAGTTTCAGTTGGGTATGAATCCGAATCGGTCCAAACTAACCCCTACTATTTGATGTTAATTCCAAGCATCCGACGCCAAGCGGTTAAGAGTGAAAAAAGAAGGTACTCTTCTATGATATAGGGTACGTACCATACTCCATTAATCTATATCATACTGAATTGGTAAGTACAGATATTGATACTTATTTTACAGACAATAAGTACAATATTAAAAATAAAAATTTTACATGTCATAAAAATAGCTGCAATATGATCATGCAAAGCATTCATGTTGCTTAACTTTGCTTCGTACTCGATTCTTTTTGTGGTTCATTAGTCTTCAAAGAATCATGAAAGAGTAGACCGTCATCATCATTTTGTTGAAAACATTGTCTTGTGGGACACTCGATTATGTCATTAGCATGCCTTCGGGTTTTGCTGTTGGTTTTTTCTTTTTTAGCCTCATTCACACCTGAAGAGCAGTGCCTTATTCTAATTCTAATACAGGCGTCCTCATTTTTGCAAATAATTTTGGCCACCAAGCAACAAAGATCCCAATTTTGTTACACTTACATTTGTACTAGTATATTGGTGTGGTACATTTTCCTAGTAAAATATGCTCCTTTGTGAGAACTAATACAGGAGGAGGTTTTTGGCATGGAAAATGGAGAAGGGTCCCAATTTTTGATTTTCCCTCAATATACCTCCTTCCTATGTAGCTCTGTATAACCATAACAGCTAAATTGATGTTTTGGAATGTTGAGAAGTATTGAAGGAACCGAATATAAAGGACATATCGATAATGATAAACATACCTCAATATCGGCAGCAGCGGAAGCAGGATCGTCGGTCGTCGGAGGCTACCAGTGTCCCCTGTATATCCACGCCCCTAAGCCGCAGCACTGGTGAGGAAGAGGAGGAAGAGCCCTTCGTGATCCTCGGACACATCTCTTACTCAGAAGACCTCCTAACGAAGACACCTTTAGTCTTCTTTTTAAAAAGGCAATCACCAGCGGATAAGCCAAAGGGATTACCTACGAAGCGTCCCTCAGAATCCGAAGAGTTGTAGAGTCTCTAAGGACTCTTGGGATTTCGTGTGGACAAATTAATGGCACCCAGGCCAACAATCTCCCACTCGTCCACACAGGAACATTATAACCTCAACTCTCTCAACTTACAGTGCGGTGGGGTGTACGACCCGATGAAACTCACACACAGTGACACATAGCGGATAAACTGTATTAAGTTAATAAATAACTAACGCAGTGATCATGAATACAATCCAATCCCGTCTGTGTCCTAGATAATTCGATCACACCTGATCAAGCACTCTCAATCTCTCAAGAGATCTACCCTGAGCAGCACTTGAAAAACACAAAGTCAAAATGTATCCATAATCATATGATACTCATGTGGTCACGAATAATCTTCTTTGAACACTTATACCAGTCCATCATTGTCCAGTTGACTTCTAGGATTGTCTCATGTGGCCGCATCAATTCCATGACCCTGGAGGACAAGGCTAGGGAAGTCATCCTGTACTCCAACTTCATGATATAGGTTCAAGTCCAAGGACACTATATAGTTGTAAGGCTTATACGATAATGGAGAGGGAATATTTGCATTACCCTTTACAAGGTCGACTTTAGCACATGCAACGTAATACATGCTACGATGGAGCTCCTACTCAATGGGCCATATCATACTCAAACATCGTACGAACACAAGTCCAGGCATCACTAAGTTGCCTGACTTGAGCACACACCAATGCTCCCAGTTTGGCTATAACAGGCTTAGTACGGATCTGTGGACATATCACTTTGATACGCTGCACATGCATATATATGCTCGTACTCAACTCTCCTGAGTCTCATCTCAGTCCATATCAGTGTATACTGTGATATCTAGAAAAATAATCAGATTACAAATATTCCTTCTTATAAATGAGATCAAAATTTTGCTAAGCTTATAATCATCACTCATTTAATAAGATGGAACACAGAATCTGATAATTTTTTATAGAACATATCTATATTGTTTACAAAACCAATGTAGGAACAAATCTACAACGCAAACATATGCTACAACAAGCATATTTTTCATGTCAACTAAAGACATAATTTATAAATAATATATTATTTATGCACCAAGTCATAAATAAACATGCTCGCAGAAAATACATAGCATTTGACATAAATCCTCTCATGCACTAACCATAAATAATTATGTCAACATAAATAACATACAGAATTATGCATAAATCATATTTGTACACTAAGTATAAATAATTATGCATCCAGAAAAAGTTCACAGGAAAAATCAAACAGAATGACAATAAAAATATTCATGCACAAAGCATAAACCATATGCCACAGCAAGAAAATTTTTAATAAATTTTTAAGATATTCTATAAATTTTTATGATATTTCTAAAAAATTTTTTGATTTTTTTTGATTTTCTGCGATTTATCACTTAGCTGCCACGTTTCCGCTACATAGCTGCCATGTAACAGACACGTGGCCAGCATGAGCGCCACGTGGCAGACCTTTCAAATGCTGAACGACAGCAAGACGTGGCAGACCTTTCAAATGCTGAACGACAGCAGAGCACCTCCCTTTTCCCTTTGATTTATTTGTTTTTTATTATTGGTTGTTGGTTGGGTAATGAAATTACCTTGGATTTCCAACTATTTACAGGTGGTGCAATCAACTCAAAAAATAGGGAAGCCATTCAATGGATTCAAATTTCTTGCTGTAACCGACGGATCATACACTATGACCCAAGAAAATAAAAAACCATCAAATCATGCTACAGCCGACTCTGCTGCCGTCCACTTGGTGGCGGTCAGAGCAGTCAGATCATCCCCAGCCCTTCAGCAGCTGGGAAGATGCCGAACGATACGGCGACCTGGAAGACAAACCCGGGATGGAATCCGACAGCGGATAATGCGTCAGGCCCACAGCGAGGAAAGAAAGCCGTCCGAGAAAGAAGTGGGAAGGATCGCAAATGGCCGGAGAAGAACATCTCAGCCGCCTCCCTGCCTCCCCATGCTTTCCGAGGTCCGCTGCTGCACCCATGGCTGCAGCGGAACCTTCCCTATTTTTTTTTGAAATTGCAGCAACACCCAAGGCCAATTCCTCAATAACCTCTCTCCTCGCTAGTGATAACCGACGAGGCTCTGGTACCAATTGAAGGAACCGAATATAAAGGACATACCGATAATGACGGACATACCTCAATATCGGCAGCAGCGGAAGTAGGATCGTCGGTTCGAGGGCTACCAGAGTCTCCTGTATGTCCACGCCCCTAAGCCGCAGTACCAGTGAGGAAAAGGAGGAAGAGCCCTTCGTTACCCTCGAACACGTCTCTCACTCAGAAGACCTCCTAACGAAGACACCTTCGATCTTCTTTTTAAAGAAGGCTATAACTAGTGGATAAGCCAGAGGGATTACCTACGAAGCGCTTCTCAGAATTTAAAAAGTCGTAGTCTCCAAGGACTCTTGGAATATTGTGTAGATAAATTAATGGCATCCAGGCCAATAAGAAGAAACAACTGCTGTTCTGGTGAGGTTGCCAAGCAGTATATGGTGGCTAAGCAATCTGTGGAATTTATCCATGTTGTTCAACCTCTGGAGGGACTTTTTATCTTGGTATCAGTGTGCAAATCTGTCCATGATGGGATAATATGCAATGAAATATTCATGGCCTTGGGGAATGTTAAAACATTTCCTGATCTTTTCGTAGCATGATCATTAGAAAGAGGTTTATCATGTTTTTGACTTCAGCAATCCAAGCAAGATTGGCTATGAAGAATAATATTCTATTGTGGGAAAAGACTTTATACATCGTATTCGATGCAGCAAGTCTTACATGGACTGCACCGCTTTTTCTTATTGGTCCACATACATATGATATTCATTAAAAAATATTAAAACGGCTTTACGACATTTCGATAAAAAAATTATGATACCTCAGTTTTAAAATTATGACACTATAGTTATAAAATTATGATACAGTTCAGAAAGCCAAAAAAAATTACGATACCCAGGTGTAAATTTAAGACACCGTAGTTATAAAATTACGATGCCAATTCAGAAGACGTGTCTGTACATAATTTTCAAAAAAAAAAAGCTAAATGGGTATTAATGCACGTCACATCAAAATTTAAGATGATACCCTAGTTGCAAACTTACGGGACTATAGTTATAAAATTAAGACACCCATTAAGAAAGTCAAAATTTTTTTACGACATTCCAGTTGTAAATTTACAACATCGTAGTTATAAAATTATAACACAAACTCAGAAAACGTATCTATACACAAATTCCAAAAAAAGCTGAATGGGTATTAATTAAGACACCCATCAAGAAAGGCAAAATAAATTATGACATCCAGTTATAAATTTACGAGTAGTTATAAAATTACGACATCCACTCAGAAAACATGTCTATACATAAATTCTAAAAAAAAGTTGAACGGATATTAATGCACGTCATGTCAAAATTTAAGATAACATTCCAGTTGTAAACTTATGACATCATAGTTATAAAATTAAGACACACATTCAGAAAGACAAAAAAAATTATGACATCCTAGTTGTAAATTTATAACATTGTAGTTATAAAATTACGACATACATTCAAAAAACGTATACAGTAGCTTATACATAAATTTTAAAAAAAAACTGAACACATATTAATGCACGTCACATCAAAATTTAAGATGATATTTTTCTAGAATTTATGTGGATCAATAAAAAAGAGCAGTACAACCTATTTAGAACTTGCTGCACCGAATGCGATGTACAAAGACTTTTTCCTCTGTTGTGCTGAGGTGGTTTCTTTAAACCCATAGGTGTTGCCCAAATACTCATAAAATATTGTTCTTTATAAAGCATGTCTTATGATAACGTGAGAAGATTTATTTTTTGCTATATTTTTTCTCAGGTTATATGCATTGTAAATTTTGACAAAATAGGTTTTATGAAAAAAATTAAATAAGATTTCCTTTTTGTTTTTGTAAAATTCATTTATTTTAAACACGATAAAGCATATCAATCGAACATCGGTCTTATGAAAAGAATAAAAGACTTGTATTTTATGTTACTCATTTCTTAGGTTTTATGACTTATTAATTTTGATAAAATAGATTTTATAAATATTGGTCGGATGCCAAGTCAGCGTTCACATGAAGTTCCAAAAGATGAAACTCTTCGTATTCGAGACGGACTCTTCGTATTCTCAGGCTTATCTACTCCTCGTCTATGAGACGACCCAAGGTGTCTTCAGAATAGATAGAAAAGACCATCTCGGAAGCCTTCTCTTTCTCTCCCTTCGATTCATGGCCGTCATTATCTGTATGTCTCTTATCTTCTATTCCTTTAATAAAAAATGTAACTAAATAATATATATATTTTTGTAAAACTCATTTATGTTATATTTCTGTGCCAATAAAACTTATCAACCACAGTTTATGAGAGTAAAGTCCAGGAATTGAATTCAGCGCTTGGAGACTCCCAACTTGAATAGATCTTCATTCTGAGCTGTGAATGCTGTAATAGGAAAAAGACTTGCTGCACCATATTGATCGTGTGAATTTACTGTCCGTACATATTAATGTGTTTACTATATCGAAAGAGGATGTAAAAAAAGTCTTTTCTATAGGAAAAGTCTTTGTACACCCCCCCGGTGCAGCAAGTCCTACGTGGGCTGCATCACCTCTCCTGATTGGTCCACGTGGATTCTACGTGGATGACGTGCCGGACGGTATGACTTTGCTACGATGTTACATTCTGATCGTAACGGCCATGAAAAGTGCTTTGTCTTTTTTTTTTAATTAGCGTGCGGACGAAAATGCCCTTTCCCTCCATTCTATCGCCATTTTACGTTGGATTTCATCTATGCAAGAAAAACTCTTTCTTCCCCTCGCTCTGGCTTTCGGATGCTAAGGAATCAGTCCAAGGCTTGAGCAAGATCCTGAGCCCTCGCTCTGAGGAGTTCGGTCGAAAGAAAATATTTCAGCTTCGAGGCTGGAATACCTAGCTACTGGAGTATTTGTACAAAAACTTCTGGAGGAAATGTCATCCGCAGCACGAAACATTCTTTCGTTATGAGGTTGTTGTGGTTTATGAGCTTGACGATAAAAAACTAGGGTGTGGGTCGTGGGTTTTCAACTAGGGTGTCGTAGGTTTGTACTAATGCTTTGTCTTAACGTTTTAATTATGGTGTCGTGGGTTTTGAAATAGAGTGTCGTGGGTTTCAACATGATAAGAGCGAATGGCAGCAAACACCCCAGGAGGAATTCACCCCCCTCGTGAACAGAAACCATTACTGAAGAGAGTGTGGGGAAGCCAAATACTGCGACACCCTAGTACCAATGCTGCGACACCTGTGCTTAAAACTGACAACGGAGAGAATCCCCGCGACACCCCTGGTGGAATTTGGCCGAAAATCCTTCGCGACACCCTAGTTGAAATCTCACGACACCTTAGCTTTAAGGCGATGACACCCGTGCTTAAAACTACAATGGAGAGAATCCCCACGACACCCTAGTTCAAATTCGGCCGAAAATCCTTTGCGACACCCCAGTTGAAATCTCACGACACCCTAGCTTTAAGGCGACGACACCCGTTCTTAAAACTGACTACGGAGAGAATCCCCACGACACCCCTGGTCGAATTCGGCCAAAAATCCTTCGCGACACCCCGGTTGAATATCACGACACCCTAGCTTTAAGGCGACGACACCCATGCTTAAAACTGACCACGGAGAGAATCCCGGCAACACCCTGGTTGAATTCGGTTGAAAATCCTTCGCGACACCCCAGTTGAAATCTCATGACACCCTAGCTTTAAGGCGACAACACCTGTGCTTAAAACTGACCACTGAGAGAATCCCCATGACACCCCTGGATGAATTCGACCGAAAATCCTTTGCGACACCCCAGTTGAAATCTCACGACACCCTAACTTTAAGGCGACGACACCCATGCTTACGACACCCGTGCTTATATAACTGACCACGGAGAGAATCCCTACGACACCCATTCTCGACACCCCTGTTAAAACTTTACGACACCCTTGTTATAAACTTATGACACCACTAGATATTGAACAAGGCAGGAATTTTGACGTCACCCTAGTAGTAATTCGACGACACCCTAGTAACTCAGCTATGCCATCTTTTCGAGAAAAGTTGCAAAACGTGGCGATTATGGCGATCCTTGTTGGATTTGTGTATTAGTGTGATGCAATTATGGCGATCCTGGTGTCCTTTCGTATTTCTCTGAGGTCGGCATAAACCCTAGAGGTCCTTCGTCTGTTGCTGAGAAGCCATCCTTTTGCTCGAGAAGCCATCCTTTGTTTCTTGCTCGAGAAGCCACTGGTGTCCTAAATTTCTTCCATAGTTTTTCTTCTATCTACTTCATTCATGGAGATGAGTGCTTTCATTTGTGGACGAAGACCGCGAACAAGGAAGAACCAGACGGAGAAAATGGCGAACAAAGCAAGGACATCGTTCTTCATTCGAATGAGGATGCGGCTCCTTCAGGTATGTTTATCCCTATGTTAAAATATTATGACATCCTTCTTAAAATTTCATGATACCCTAGTCACATACATAATGGCACCAGCTGAAAGTATGTCTTATGTCTTACCCCCTTTTCAGTTGACATGAAAATTGTTCCAGTCCCCCCAGTGAAGGCTTCCCATCTGTTTAAGAATAGTTGCAGGCCGGCCGTATATGTTCAAAGGTTTGGAAGATGGGGTTCACTAGACGGCATACAAAACTTATTCGAAGGACCCCATTTGGTGCCTTCGTCGATATACAGACGTTCACAGTCGATGGGCGACTGCTAGCAGACATCATAAGATGTCACAATGGAGGTGACGAGTTCATTTTCTGCGGAAAGCCAGTTTTATTCAGTGCCGACGAAGTTGCACTGATTCTGGGTCTTCCAGCTCATGGGAGGAAGATCGACACGTCCAGCCAATTGTTCAATGGAAGGTTGTTCAGACGTTTTGGCCAGGGTTTAGATCTTCGTCAAGAAGGTTTGGAGAAGTTAATATTTCAACTCCGATCATCTAAGGCACAGGAGGATGTCGAGGACACCGTCCGACTTTGGATCGCCTACATGTTGGCCATGTTTTTGGCTCCAAAGTCTAATCAGAGATGTCCACGGTATCTCATCCAGCACTTGGATGACTTAAGTCAACTGGATAGCATCGACTGGGCTTCGACATTGAAGGAGTTGATTGTTCTGGCTCTCCCAGAAATAGCTGCTTGCTTGCGTTCCGAGGAGCCGGTCCACTCAAAGAATGCAAAAAAAGTTAGGAGGCAGCCTACCCTGTTCGGATGCTCGACAGCACTGGTGGTAAGGATTATTGAGATGCAGAAATAGTATTCTTAGTATAATTTCTTTGTTAATATTACATTATTTAATATCCAAAAAATATCATGTTCAGGCGTGGTTCCTCGAGCATACATCAATGCGAGCACCGGCATATCCTGATAAACTGCCCCGGCTGTTGAAGTGGTATGACCACCAAATGAAGATCCAGTCGGTTCGGGTTGCCGACTTGCAGCCTCACGACTTGGTAAGCTAGTACATTGCTCCATTGCTCTGACCATATTTTTCAACTTAATGTGTCAATATTTTCACTTAATATTAATTTGTTATCATCTTGCTTTGCAGATGGAGGGAGCTACTGTACCACTGTCAGAAGAGCGCTGGCTTCTCACTCAGCAGACAGTAGCATCCCCTCAACCAACATATAGCTGCGCAGGATGTGCCGAGTTGAGGACTGAATTAGAGTACGTTAAGGATCAACTCGATGATGTCAGGCACAGGCTGTTCATTGCTGAGAGCCTCCTCAGTTCACTGCTCAGAAAGGAAAGTAATGCAAGAAATGAGGAGGACAAGGGAGACGAAAAACAGAGAAGGGCATTCCCTGGAGTTGGTCTCCGTGAGCCTGGTAATGGAAATAGTGAGGAGAAGAAGATGGAGGAGGACCATTCATCCGAGTGTCCAACTGAGACGGGGAATGCAAAAGCAGAGGAGAAGAGATTGGAGGGGGATTCATTGGATGATAAAACAGAGCATGGGAATGAAAATAAAGAGGAGTCCAAATCCGATAATAAACTTGGCACCCCTGCGCCAAAGGGTGATGATATGGACATAGAAATCGTTGGAGTGCTTCGCTTGTTAGGAGGGTTAAAAAAGAGCCGAGGAAGCGTAAGGCATCCAAGGTCGTCGGAGATTGTTATGAGACAACCCGTCCTAAAAAGTCGGCGAAGACAGTGGGCACGTCAAAACCCAACACAACGATCAAAGATGACCAAATTATTATTAAAATTTTTTGAGCGAACGACTAACCGACGAGATCGTCTACACCAATATGTTAGGTGGCGTTGTAACAAGGAAAAGTCTTCAAGATCTCATTAACAATGAAATGATAATAGATGATGTAAGTATATCAAGAAACCTTTTCTAGTTGTTGATTTTAGAATTATATTAATCGGTTTACATTGCATTGGTAGATAATTGATGCCGGCCAGGAGTTTCTGATGCGCAACTGGACAGAGCATCCGGACCGATACCATAAGTGCATATTTGCATCAGTTTTCGTATCCGCTCTGTGTCTGACTTCTTCATCACCTGCTCATGAACTCGCTGGAACATCAGGGGCCTCGATATTTAACAATGTATCCGATGAAGATAAGGCCCAATTCCGGTTTCTTTTCACCATAATAAACTCCGATAACTCGCACTGGCATTTGGTTGCTGTCGACATGGAAAGAAAGGTGTTCATGCACCTGAATTCATTAAAACGCAACCCCAAGTACAAGGCCAATGCAAAGAAATGGCATACAATTCTTGGCCACATATTCCATATCTACTGCGATAAGAGGAAGCGATGACTTGGCCGATGGAAGAGATTTCGGATTGCCCAAGCCAACCGACCGGATCGCTGGATTGCGGCCTATACTGTCTGAGATACATGGAATGTCTTGCTCGATGGGACAATCCTGATATGAAGATGGATTTCACGGATGAGGAAGTCAGAGATTACCGGCGACAATTAGCTGCGACGATATTGAGAGAGGGCCTGAACAAAAAGATCAGCGACATTGTCGAAAAATGTTCTTAATTTTTTAATTCTTCTTTGAATGAAAATTGAATGTAATTTATTCATATTAACACTGATTCAGATTTAATGCAAATGCACAAATTTTATATTTAGAACAGGGGTGTCCTCGATTTATTCATATTTATGCCTTTTCTACTTCACAATTTCTTAAGTTTTCATATATGATGTCGTAAATTGAGCACTGGTTGTCGTAGGATTTGCCTTTCGGGTGTCGCCGCGCTAGAGCTAGGGAGTCGTTAGCCCAGAGCTGGGGTGTCGTCGCGCTAAAAGCTTCGGTGTCCTTTCGTGAGTACTGGGATGTCGTAGGATTTCGCCTTTCGGGTGTCGCCGCGCTAGAGCTAGGGAGTCGTTAGCCAAGAGCTGGGGTGTCGTCGCTAAAAGCTTCGGTGTCCTTTCGTGAGTACTGGGATGTCGTAGGATTTCGCCTTTCGGGTGTCGCCGCGCTAGAGCTAGGGAGTCGTTAGCCAAGAGCTGGGGTGTCGTCGCGCTAAAAGCTTCGGTGTCCTTTCGTGAGTACTGGGATGTCGTAGGATTTTGCCTTTCGGGTGTCGCCGCGCTAGAGCTAGGGAGTCGTTAGCCAAGAGCTGGGGTGTCGTCGCGCTAAAAGCTTCGGTGTCCTTTCGTGAGTACTGGGATGTCGTAGGATTTCGCCTTTCGGGTGTCGCCGCTAGAGC
>UESW01005042.1:0-115326 GCA_900491605.1 Calamus simplicifolius | reverse complement strand
GGGGAATGCAAAAGCAGAGGAGAAGAGATTGGAGGGGGATTCATTGGATGATAAAACAGAGCATGGGAATGAAAATAAAGAGGAGTCCAAATCCGATAATAAACTTGGCACCCCTGCGCCAAAGGTGATAATATGGACATAGAAATCGTTGGAGTGCTTCGCTTGTTAGGAGGGTTAAAAAAGAGCTGAGAAGCGTAAGACATCCAAGGTCGTCGAGATTGTTATGAGACAACCCGTCCTAAAAAGTCGGCGAAGACATTGGACACGTCAAAACCCAACACAACGATCAAAGATGACCAAATTATTATTAAAATTTTTTTGAGCAACGACTAACCGACGAGATCGTCTACACCAATATGTTAGGTGGCGTTGTAACAAGGAAAAGTCTTCAAGATCTCATTAACAATGAAATGTAATAGATGATGTAAGTATATCAAGAAACCTTTTCTAGTTGTTGATTTTAGAATTATATTAATCGGTTTACATTGCATTGGTAGATAATTGATGCCGGCCAGGAGTTTCTGATGCGCAACTGGACAGAGCATCCGGACCAATACCATAAGTGCATATTTGCATCAGTTTCGTATCGCTCTGTGTCTGATTCTTCATCACCTGCTCATAAACTCGCTGGAACATTAGGGGCCTCGATATTTAACAAAGTATCCGATGAAGATAAGGCCCAATTCCGGTTTCTTTTCACCATAATAAACTCCGATAACTCGCACTGGCAATTGGTTGATGTCGACATGGAAAGAAAGGTGTTCATGCACCTGAATTCATTAAAACAACCTCAAGTAAGACCAATGCAAAGAAATGGCATACAATTCTTGGCCACATATTCCATATCTACTGCGATAAGGAGGAAGCGATGACTTGGCCGATGGAAGAGATTTCGGATTGCCCAAGCCAACCGACCGGATCGCTGGATTGCGGCCTATACTGTCTGAGATACATGGAATGTCTTGCTCGATGGGACAATCCTGATATGAAGATGGATTTCACGAATGAGGAAGTCAGAGATTACCAGCGATAATTAGCTGCGACAATATTGAGAGAGGGCCTGAACAAAAAGATCAACGACATTATGAAAAATGTTCTTAATTTTTTTAATTCTTCTTTGAATGAAATTGAATATAATTTATTCATATTAACACTGATTCAGATTTAATGCAAATGCACAAATTTTTATTTAGAACTGGGGTGTCCTCGATTTATTCATATTTATGCCTTTTCTACTTCATAATTTCTTAAGTTTTCATATATGATGTCGTAAATTGAGCACTGGTTGTCGTAGGATTTTGCCTTTCGGGTGTCGCCGCGCTAGAGCTAGGGAGTCGTTAGCCCAGAGCTGGGGTGTCGTCGCGCTAAAAGCTTCGGTGTCCTTTCATGAGCACTGGGATGTCGTAGGATTTCGCCTTTCGGTGTCGCCGCGCTAGAGCTTGGGAGTCGTTAGCCCAGAGCTGGGGTGTCGTCACTAAAAGCTTCGGTGTCCTTTCGTGAGCACTGGATGTCATAGGATTTCACCTTTTGGGTGTCGCCGTGCTAGAGCTAGGGAGTCGTTACCCAGAGCTGGGGTGTCATCACGCTAAAAGCTTTGGTGTCCTTTTGTGAGCACTGGGATGTCATATGATTTTGCCTTTTGGGTGTCGCCACGCTAGAGCTAGGGAGTCGTTAGCCCAAGCTGGGGTGTCATTGCGCTAAAAGCTTCGGTGTCATTTCGTGAGCACTGGGATGTCGTAGGATTTCGCATTTCGGGTGTCGCCGCACTAGAGCTAGGGAGTCGTTAGCCCAGAGCTGGGGTATCGTCGCGCTAAAAGCTTCGGTGTCCTTTCGTGAGCACTGGGATGTCGTAGGATTTCACCTTTCAGGTGTCGCCCGCTAGAGCTAGGGAGTCGTTAGTCCAGAGCTGGGGTGTTGTCGCTAAAAGCTTCGGTATCCTTTCGTGAGCACTGGGATGTCATAGGATTTCGCCTTTCGGTGTCGCCGCACTAGGGAGTCGTTAGCCCAGAGCTGGGTGTCATCGCGCTAAAAGCTTCGATGTCCTTTCATGAGCACTGGGATGTCGTAGGATTTTGCCTTTCGGGTATCGCCGTGCTAGAGCTAGGGAGTCGTTAGCCCAGAGCTGGGGTGTCGTCACGCTAAAACCACTTCATTTGACTGAAAAGACACCCTAGTTAGAAAGCACTTCATTTACGACCAAGACACCCTAGTTAGAAAGTTACGACACCCGTGTTTTATATATGCTCCTGTGTAAGTTGACTCAATACATAAGCATCAAATTCGTCCATCAAAGTTTCGAAGGCGGTACAATTCTTTCCTTGTCCTCTCCGGTATTAATTGACTGCATACAAGTCTGCCTGTTGCTTGAAGCAGCTCTTTCCTTGACCAGATTTTTCCTTGATCTTTTTGACTTCTTCTCGACTCCACTCTTTAATCTGTTCTCTCTTGGGTGACCTTTCGTCCTAATTTGTTCAGGATCTTGAATTACAAGCTCTGTACCTGGCTTAGCTGCGCAGTTGGCATCCACGATAATTTTGAATATAGGTGTTAGACCATCCATCACTACATTAAATGCATCTTTAGACATGGAGGCTATCTCTGCGAGCTTCATCATCCGATGACTCAGCAAACTATATCTACAATCAATAACATAATATTAACGAAAACATATATTAAGACATTTCAATAAAAAATTGTCACTGCGTACCGTGATTTTCGTGTGCTTTTATCATAACCTTCAGTATTGCAGTCGAATTCGTCGAATTGGTATTTCATGTCCTTGCACCATCTCTTCAAGAAGTATTTATCTGGTAAACGAAATACGTTACTTTGATGAAGAACCAACAAGGAATGCCTACACAAGTACCCCTTGAACTGAAAGGATCGGCACTGGCATTGGACATCCTCAATATTTCTATCGTATGACACGATATAATCTTTGATCATCTCCTTGCCGATTCCATCGACTTCAATCCTTTCGTACGACTTTACAGAATATACACAATAGTTGCCAGCTTCCTTGATCAATTTAGTATTTGATGCAGCCATTTCAAGGATCTCATTCTGAAATTTTTGAAAATGCGCCTTGTATACCTTCCTGCAGCTTGTCTCTCAAAAGGTGATGATGTCTTTAGGAAAGCAATCGTTTGCAACGTCCTATTATCTTCCTCATTTTTGGCCTCGTACCTTTTTTCCAAGGCATCTTCGTACTTACCTATGAACTCCGTTAGTGTGGTCTTCGAATTTATAAACCCATCGAAGAAGTGATTTATGCCTCGCTCCTTTGTGAAGATGACATCCCTGTTCATAATTTTGTCAACAAAAAAAGCATTGAACACGAACATGAACCAAAGACAATGACATACAAACCTGCGAAGAATGTATCCTTTAGGTAAACTGGGACCCATTTATTCCGACATTCGTAAAGGACATTGAACCAATCTATAGACTTGCATTTTTATATTTCTCCATAACATGTGCCCACCTTTCCTCGAATGAGTGTATGGTCAATGAATCATATATCGCCTCATCGAAATCAACCATAAACTTAGGATTTGCTGTGCAAATGTGGCCAATCTTTTCAGGTATCTTCTTCAATATATGCCAAAGACAAAATCGATGTCGTGTGTTAGGAAAAACTTCTTTGAAACAGCCTCGATTGCCTTATCTGGTAGTTATTATGGCAATAGGTGCTTGACCACCATTTGCATACAACCATACCTGAAAAACCCATTTATATGTCTCAGTACTCTCATCAGACAATAATGCGCAACCAAGCAAGGTGGACTGTCCATGATGGTTGACCCCGACGAATGGACAAAAAGGCATTTGATATCTGTTTGTCAAGTAGTTGAGTCAAAGCTTAGAACATCACCGAAGTATGTGCATGCCAATCTTGACCTTGGATGAATCCAGAAACAGATCTCAATGACCATTATCATTGAGGTCTAAGGTATAGAAGAAATTGGATTTCTGAGTTGCATTTCGGTGAAATGAATTACCATCGATTGAGCATCTCCTTCTTTCAGCTTAGACTGACGTTCGCGACAAATGAAGTTACGAGCATCCTTCTCGGTGAAATCCAATTGTCTTCTGCCCCCTTTTCTCCTTACTATGGCAGAGTATATCTGAGTTGTCGGAACATTCACGACATGTAAATTGCTGATCTCTGCCTTCTCTGGTGTGCTGATCCTCCTATGCGACCGTAGATAACCAGTTGATGTTATGGACATCCCATGGTTATGTTCTAGAGAAACCTTAACCAATATCCACTTACAACTTGTAGCATTCAGTCTTGCTTTTATGGATGCCATACAATCAACTTTCCCAGTATCCCTATGATTCATACTCTTCTCTGTTTTTCTAGATTTTTCTTGCCTCCAACATGCCAGGTGCTTGAAGCAAAGTTATTTTTTGTTGTTGGCCCTGCTACACACTGTTGTGATTCCAAAACCAACTCATTTCGCGTATCCATTGTAGAATGTATATACATCATCTGCTGAATTGAATTCCATTCCAGTTTGAGGAACTACAGTATCATCCACTGCATTTGGAGCGACGGGTGAAGGTGCACGGCCGGGAGTGTTATGATTTCTTTCCGATCTATAATTTCAGCATCGTCTGTGGAAATATAGGCACATAGTCATGAACAATGATATCCATAGATTTAGTTGTCAATATATCCTGCCAAAGGATTAGGACACGAAGGTTAAAACAATACGACACCTATGATCTAAATTCAGAAGTCATGACACCCCAGTTTACAAAAAATGATACCGAAGCTGTAAAATTACGACACCAATTCATAACACATTAAGGAAGGGCCTAACGACACCATCCCCGACTCAGGCTGTTACGACACCCCAGTTCTCATCTAACGACACCCTAGCTTTAAGGCGACGACACCCGTGCGTTGACTGTTAAGGCGGGGTGTGTCGTCGCCTTAAAGCTATAAGCACGGGTGTCGTAGCATTGGTGCTAGGGTGTCGTGAGGTTTCAACTGGGGTATCATAAAGGATTTTCGGCTGAAATCCAATCCTCCTGGGGTGTCGCGGGGATTCTCTTCGTGGTCAGTTATAAGCATGGGTGTCGTAGCATTAGTGCTAGGTGTCGTTAGGTTTCAACTGGGGTGTCGCGAAGGATTTTCGGCCAATTCCTCCTGGGGTGTCGTGAGGTTTCCTCTTGGGACGTCGTCAAGCTTACTACGGTAACCGGGTATTTGGCTTCCCGACACTCTCTTCAGTAATGATTCTTCTATTCCCCATCCCCCGAAACTTAGCGAGGGGGGGCGCAACCCTTCGTTTCCTTTGACCGCCCACTGAGATGGTGGCATGTGGCGAGTTTCCACGATAGGGGCGCCGGAGCTGATAGCTCGGGCAATCGAAACACCCGCCAGGAGTACCTTAAATATGGATGGAGGAATGCCATCGTTAATCACCTTTTAGCTGATCTTCAAAATTTTTAGATACTGAGATGGCTTCTAGAGGCGAGGGGCGATCGACTAGCCCCCATGGGAGCCGCCGCACAATGGTAACCATCGATGCGGAGGTCTTTGCGTCGTCGCTCGCAAACACGAGCGACTCCACAGGGCGGCCGAGCAATACCTCGCCGTTTCAACCAGAGAGATTGAGGTCCTGCGTCGGGCCAACATCTAGCTGGAGGGGCAAGTAGCATCCTCTAGCGCCAGATTGCCGAGTTAGCCCGCAGCGTGGGGGGAGCTCGGCAGTGCCGGAGAAAATGACAAGCCCCAGTGAGGGCTCCTGTACTTTTTTTTCTTTTCTTCTTATCTTTATTTGTGTGATGAATAAAAAGAAATTTTAGTAACTTTTGTGTTTGCTGCCAGACCGAAGGATAAGGGAGCTTAGATGTCGTAACTGTTTTTCGACCGATTTCATCCTGGGATGTGCTAAAGTTTTCTCCTAAGCGTAAATGGGTGTCTTAGGTTTGTAATTTGGGTGTCACGGGCCTTCTCTCCATGGTCAGTTATAAGCACGTGTGTTGTAGAATTGATGCTAGGGTGTCGTAAGGTTTCAACTGGGGTGTCGCAAAAACGACATCACCGAATCAGGCTGTTAACGACACCCCAGTTGTCATCTGATGACACCCTAGCTTTAAGGCGACGGCTCCAATGCGGGGACTGTTAGGGGGACCGACGACATCCCCGACTCAGGCTGTTAATGACACCCCAGCTCGCATCTGACGACACCCTAGCTTTAAGGCGATAAACCCATGACGTGACTGTTAAAGCGGGGTGTCGCGAGGATTGTTCTCCATACGGGGTGTCGTAGCATTGACGCTTGGGTGTCTTAATGTTTCAACTATGGCATCGTAGATCTTTTTTTGGGTGAACATAACTTGGGTGTCGCGGGCCTGCTCTCCAGCATCAGTTATAAGCACGGCACCCTTTAGCATTTAAAGACACCCCATAGAACAAACTACGACACCCCGAAAAGTAACATACGAAGACCGCAAAGGTTATAAGCATGGGTGTCGTAACGTTGCCGCTAGAGTGTCATAACGTTTCAACTACGGTGTCACGAATGATTTTTGGCCGAATTCCTTCTTGGGTGTCGTAAGGTTATAAGCATGGGTGTCGTAGCGTTGTCGCTAGGGTGTCGTGATGTTTGAACTGCGGTGTCACGAAGGATTTTCGGCCGAGCATAACATGGGTGTTGTATTTGTTTAACAGAGGTGTCTTATTTCTTTAACTTGGGTGTCGCAATATTCTCGATTTTCTCCTGCGATGTCGCAAGGCTTTTCTCTAGCATTCGTTTGGAGCACGGGTGTTGTAGGCTTGTAACTACGGTGTCTTAAAGTAAATCAGGTGTGTATAGCTTTAATGACGACACTAGAGCTATATGGACAGGAAATAATGGGGAATATAGGCTGAAACACTCTGACGACACCCCAGTTCATAAGGTATAATATCCTAATTAAAAGAGTATGACATTTGTGCTTACAAAATAGTAAACTCTAAACAGTTATGACTCCCAAATTGTCATAACTATTTTGTTCTAAGAAGTTACCGCGCATTAAACAATTTGGTCACGCATTAACTACCTCTAACGAGAAAAAACAGTTGGTGTAATAAAGGAGCTTTACAAAGAAGTGGGAAGAAGGACTTTTTACTTCGTTCTGCGGACAACATTTCCTTCAGAAGTTTTTGTACAAAGACTCCAGTAGCCAGGTATTCCAGCCTCGAAGCTGAAATATTTCTTTCGACCAGACTCTCAGAGCGAGGGCGTAGGATTGTGCTCAAGCCTTGGACTGATTCCTTAGCATCCGAAAGCCAGAGCGAGGGGAAAGAAAGAGTTTTTCTTGCACAGATAAATCCAAGAAAAAATGGCGATAGAAGTAGGCTGGAGGGAAAGGCATTTTCGTTTGCACGCTAATTTTTAAAAAAAGGCAAAGCGCTTTTCATGACCATCACATTCCGAACGTAATCAGAAGAGGTGGGCCAATCAGAAGAGGCGGTGCAGCCCATGTAGACTTACGCATCGGAAACGGTGTACAAAAACTTTTCTTTTCTACAGTAACAACGTGCGATAGCTGGAAATGGGCCAAGCCGGATCGGGCCTCTTCTTGGGACCGCTTGTTGTGTAGAGGGGACTGCATGGGCCCGTGGATCCGTGACGAATAGGGAGATGAAACCCTCGGTGGAGAATCCCCAAATCCAAAAACGTTCGCGGCGGCGGTGCAGCGGCAATCACGTCTCGGGCGACTCAGGCCAACGGCACCATTGCCACCACCTCTACCCTCCGTTTCGCAGTCGCCCCCATTATTTAGGTTCGTCGTCCTCCTCTACGGCCTCCCACAGTGTTGCTACTCCTGCCTCTTCCTCCTTGCCTTCCTCGCCGTCACTGTCATCCTCGTCACCATGGAGCCCAAAATGCCCCAGTTCGATCTCCGGGAGGCTGCCGTCCGGTATCTCCCTGTCGCCCCCTTCGCAGCCGCTGGCGTCGCCAAAACCATAGGTGCCACTGGGAATGGAGACGGTGCCCGGGTTCGACTAGCTGATCCAGACTTGGCTCGGCATCTCCTGGTTTGACATCCTCCAGGTCGACGCCCTCGAACGGTGGAGGGTGCACGATCGTCGGAGGGTCGAGATTGCTGACGGCGAAGAAACCCTAACCCTCGGGCCAACCCATCAAGCAAAAGGGTTCGTAGGCCGATCATTTCAGATCGGGCTTTAGTCGGGCTTGATTTGGGCTTAGGTTCGGTTTAAGCTAGGCCGAGCCAATAGTCTATCCGAAACTATTAAGGAAGCTGGAAAGTCTTGGTGCACCGCTAGAGATGGGTCTGAGCTGTACCGCAGGGCTCATCGTATCGTACATGCAACGATTGGTAACAAAGGTAAAAAAAATTTCAAAAAAATTTCAGGTTGTGTCAGGCTCAACTTCTAATGACTATATAGCCGTTTTTACGCTATACCGTTTCTAGTCATTGAAACGATTAGAAATGGTTATATAGCTATTTAGGAGGGGTTTAGATCATTTTATCCCTCCAACAGCTAACGGCTATATCAAAGGGTATTTTAGGAAAAAAAACTGGAACTTTTATAAATAGCCCATTTCTCTTTCATTCTTGCACATCAAACCAACTTTTTTCTATTACTACTATTTCTCTTTTCTAACAAGTGCTCTAGTAGATTAGCAATTTAATTTTTAGTTTGCAAGTGTTCTTGCAAGTGGCAAGTGCTCAAGTAGTCAAGTGCTTTAAGATCACTTCTTATTGAGAGGCGAGAGCGCAAGAAGAAGCTTACAAATCTCGGCTCCATGCCTCCACTTCTGATCCTTTTCTCAATTTCTTTTTGTGGATTAGTTTTTATTTTTTTATATTTATTAATTAAAAATTTATATATGACAACTTTTAATGAAAGTAATTTTAACATGCATCCTTTTTCTGAGGGTGAGGAAACTAATCCTCAACTCCAATTCCAACTCCAAGTTCCCTTTAGAGTTAGTGTCAGTGAATGTCAAACCTCTTCTCGTAAGAGGACTAGTAATGTTTGGAATGATTTCGATAGAATTATGGTTGATGTAGTCTATAAAGTAAAATGTAAAAAATGTGCAAAATTTTACAGTTGTTCTAGTACTGGGGAACAGAGCATTTAAAAAGACATCAAGAGACTCATAGGATGCATGATTCCAGTCAGCAATGTTTCCTTAATATACAAGAGGATCACTTGTAGGTAATTTTGCATATAATCACGAAAATTAAGAAAATTACTGGTAAGATGGATAGTTTAGGATGAATTGCCTTTTAGTTTATCTGAATCTTATAATTTTGAAAAATATGTTTAATTAGGCCTACAACCTGCTTATAGAAGAACTACCTTTAGAAGAGTGGCTATGGCAAACTTTTTAGCAATAAAACAAAGTTTAACGAAAGACTCTCAAATTTAAATGCTAGAATTTCTTTAACTTCTTATATTTGGTCGGCATATGTAGGTAGTAATTTTTTATTGCTATTACTGCTCATTATATTGATAATGATTGGCAACTAAATAAACAAATTATTGCTTTTTGTGCTTTTGATTTTAAGGGATAACAAATTTCAAATATTATTTATCAAACCGCATGCTCATATAATATTAATAATAAAATAATATCAATTACTTTTGATAATGCATCTAATAATAATTCTGCTGATGCATTATTAAACGACTCTTTGTATCCCATTTTAGATGGACAATTATTTCATATTAGATGTGCATGTCATATATTAAATCTTTCTGCTCAATCTGGCATGAACATAATTCAAGAGGTTATTTCAAAAATTAGAAATGCAATTTCTTTTATTCATGCTTCAAGGTCAAGATTTTAAGAATTTAAACAATTATGTATAGATCATAATAAACGTTTTAAAAAATTTAAACTTGATGTAATAACTCGTTGGAATAGTACCTATACCATGATACATGATGCATATCCATATAAGAACTTATTAAGTGCTTATATTAATGATCGTAGATCAAGATTTAGACTGAAACTGATTGGCATCAATGTAAAATTTTAGAAGATTTTTTTGTTACTTTTTATGATGCTACAAATATTCTTTCAGGTATTTATTATCCAACTTCTTGTTCATTTTTAAAAAACATATGTAATTAGTGAAAAATTTAAAGAATATAGATATCATGAAGTTTTAATGCCTATTATACGTAATATAGAAACTAAATGGAATGAATATTGGAATAGGATATGTCCATTGCATAACTTAGATGTTGTTTTTGATCCTAAAGTTAAATTAAATGGTATAAATTTTTTAACTGATCAATATTGTGAAAACACAAATCAAAATCCTAAACCTGCTAAAGATGAGGTAATACGATTCTTAATGATTTTATGGTTTATATAATTATAAAATTTATGGATCTAGAATACTGTTCAAAGCTCTGCTTCTTCTTCTAGATCTCATTCGTCATCTATTTTTTCATTCATTAGAAGACACACATGCTTCATCTTCTTCATTTTTAAGTAATGAATTAGAATTTTATTTATGAAACGATCTTCATTCTGCATATGATGAAGATCAAATAGAAAGTCTAGATGTATTAGCTTGGCGAAAGAGTGTTAGAAATCAATATCCTGTTATGTCTACCATTGCACGAGATATTTTAGCTATGCCAATGTCCACAGTAATATCAGAATCCGCTTTCAGTGCAGTCGACGTATTCTGGACGAAAAAAGAAGTAGGATGACTGGCAAGACAGTTGAGATGCTTATCTGCTTCAAAGATTGGTTGGATGCTAATGCGAGGCTTCAAGATAAAGGTGGACATGACTTAACTAGCGAAGATGATGATGACACAAATACTACTGATGACTGATGAGTGAGTCATTTTTATTTTTATAATTATATATTTTTATTTTTATAATGTTAAAGTGAACATCTTTATTTTTTTCTTTCTATTTTTTTCTTCTTTCTTATTGTATTCTGTTCTGGAAGTCAGGCTTAGCCCCCTCTCTTCCTGTACCATTTTAATTTTAAATTAATAAACTGTAGGGGTCTATGCCAAACCCCCCACCATTAAGGTGGCTTCATATTAATAAATTTTTTTATTCCTAACAATTTTTTAATTTATCAAAAAAAATACTTTTTTTACAAAAACATTTTTATCGAGTGGACCATGCCTAGCATGGCCCACCTGGGCTGGCATGGCCCAGGCCCACATGGGCCGTGCCTGGCACGACATGGTGGGCCGGCCCAGGCCCATCATGGGCCGTGCTGGCATGGCATGGTGGGCCGGCCCAGGCCCGTTATGGGCCGTGCTGTGCCGGGCCAGCGAAAAAAATTTTCGGAGTCTGGCACGATATGGTTTACGGGACCATGCCGGCACGGCCCGGACTGTAACAGTGCCGCCCTGCCTGGCACGGCCCATGTGGGCCTAGGCCGTGCCATGGGCGGCACGGCCTAGTGCCTACCTCTATGTAACACCGCCCAAGTG
Organism: Calamus simplicifolius; assembly: GCA_900491605.1. Taxonomy (NCBI): domain Eukaryota; kingdom Viridiplantae; phylum Streptophyta; class Magnoliopsida; order Arecales; family Arecaceae; genus Calamus; species Calamus simplicifolius. The sequence continues at coordinate 103,878 of UESW01005042.1, read as the reverse complement.
TAGCATAGCCTACATGCACAGTGATTCGTATCCTTACTATTTCGTTCCGTTCCATCGCATCAAGCCATAGAATGCACCTGAATCAATAGAAGGGATGGTACAAGCTATATAAGATTTGCTCCATCGAAGGCGATGTATAAGGACTTTTCCTTTGAGGGATCAAGAAATTATCAGATCATTGAGATTTGAAATATGTGAGCTGATTATTTTTTTAAACACACAAAAAATAAACATAACCATTGAAGCACATATCAATTCTTTAATTAATTATTTTGAGAAAGTGAATTCAAATAATGTAAAATACCATAAAAACCCAAAAGCCATTTATAACATTTTGAGAATTTTTAGTATTTTCATCGTGCTCTTATTAGCAACAACATACACCAATTGATATTGTGAGAATTGTTTTTTCAAATATTTGTAATTTTCTTAGATGTATTCAACTTTAATATTTTCTCATACTTCTAAAATTTTCTCATACCACCAACTCAATAATTGCAATACAATCAACAAAAGGGAAGGAAAAGGTCAGAATTTGAATATAGGACACATTTTTCATGATTCATTAAAGTTAAACTTAGCTCAAAGCAATCTTAAATTCTTATTGAAACAAAATTTGAAATTAATGAATCTCATCAGTCAACCCTTCTTTCTCTAGCTTCCAAGTTGCTAGAACAACTAAGCAAGAAGCCCAAGGTTTTACTTAGGGGTATAATTTGGATCGAGTTCAACCCGAATTCGGCCCGTTGAACCTCATTTACAGCAGTGTTTAAACTCATATTTGCCCAACCCAAACCCGAAGGACCTGGGTTTAACCAGCCCGATTTGCAATTGATCTGGGTTCGGGTTGACCGCAATCCGAACCCGAGATAACCCGAACCTAAGGGTTACCCGAACGAAGGATAACTTATCGGCACCAGGTTTTTGGGGTGTTAAGGGCGCCAGTTGGATTGGACGAGATGGCCAACTTGAGGGCGAGGCGGGCAAGACCGTCGGTTGTAGACGAGGAAAAGAAGGACAAATATAAAGGCGGACCATTCGCACATTTCGTTTACTTCCTACTTCCTTTTTTTTTTTTTTGTTTACGCACCTTCTTCTCTTCTTTGTTTCAGGTAAGACTTTTTTTTTTAAATACAATGTTAAAGCTCCGAGTCCAGCTTATGTGTTCGGCAAGGGATTTTATTTTTTCTGTCTCTGGGATCCATAATTCGGTGTTTATTTACTTTGAAAAAAGTATTTTATTTAATTTTTCCCATCAACCCGAATTCCAATCTGAAACTCAATCCGAATCTGATTTTTAAAAATAAGGTTAGAGTTGAGGTTTTACAAATAGGGTTAAGGTTAGGGTTAGGATTGACATTTTATAAATAGGGTTGGATTAAGGTTGAGAAAACCCAAGCTTCATGAGCCTAAGTTGCACCCCTAGTTTTACTAGGGTTTCAAGCCACAAGTTCTTTGTAATTACCACCATGCATGTAGTCACAGCTATCATTGAGCTCCATAAGCTCAAATCCCTGGAGCTCCCCAATAATATTCGGGACAAAGATATCTTACATATAGAGGGTGCTAGATCTTGGCTTAGTTGATGCTATGAAAGATGGTGTCGCTTTAAACCAATGGCATAAAGCAGTGGTCCAACCTTAGTCCAAGTCGGCCGACAAATAAGGAAGCTAGATTTGGCATGGACCCAACTGTTTTTATTTGTCGTGCATGCTTACTTCATCCATCCACGAAGGAAAAATTGACATGAACCGATGAACATTCACATATGCAGAGCATGCTCCCATACGTCATTCTCATGCGATGGTGCCTCGATGATTCTTGTCTATATTAATTGGATGGAATTTATCCCTCTTTCTAAAGATGGGCTATAACTCTACAAATTCTCTTGGCCATTTTGGTGAGGGAATTGATCCAACATTCCAAGTGCCATGAGCTTTATTCTCTTTATAAGTCAATTTAACCTCACCATAATCACCTTTGACGGATCTTTTTCGTATTTTAACTAAAGTTAGGCATAGAACATGCCAATGTTTAATAATATGTTGAACTTTATCTCTTAGAAATTATATATTGTTTCGCATATCCCTTGATTTAGTTGTTAATCACAAACATGATCAAGATATATTTTGTAATGTATGTGTTGCATGGGCAAGTGTCCCATCTTTTCCAAATCCTAAGGAGGCTGCTCAACTTTATAAAGTTCAGCATATAAACACGACAACCATTAGGACCATGCCTTTTAGAAAAGAAGGGGGAGGACATGGGGCAAAAGGAGAAATAAGTAGCATCTTACCCTATCTAAATGAGGTATCTCTTTCACTTGATCAAAGGGAGTAAATTATTGAAAGGATGCGTGTAGTGCTTCTTTGCTAGCATGAAAAGAAGAATTCTTTCAATAATAAAAGTAGCCTATGGAAAGATAATATAAAAAAGAGTTCAATGGTAGAATAAAACTTGAGATAAAACGGCTTATAGAAGAAGCTTGAAGCCTTTTGGATTCCGTTATATGTGGTCACCTTTATAGATTTTTTGTTTTGGTTTTAAAAAACAGTACCATCTTTTGTTATCTTCATGGTACCATGTCATCATTAAAAATAGAGAAGAACTTTAGATATTTTTCTTAATCTTTTGAGATTTTACAAAAAAATTTTGAATCAATATCTTATACATGAGGTGCTCTGTACCCATATGAAGCCAACCAAGCATGGACATGCAATATGGTAGTCCAATGCAATGCGTACCAGGTCCATGCTATAATTCATGGATCCCATGGCCATGGCTAAATATCTTTCTTCAATTACACAAAATCCTTGTGAATCACAAGCCTTCATTCACATGTGGGATGACATATTAGACCTTTTGATAAACATATAATTAATGAGTCCCCCCTTCATTCGCATGCATGCTACTTTGTTCTGCTTCATCTATACGAACGACAATGGAGTGAGTCGGAGTTAGTTTTTTTTCACTCCATCTCCATTCTTGACTTTTCATACCTTACTCCAATCCTATCCTACATCGCACCAGGACTATAAGTTTAATCCCTAACTTCGCCCCATTGCCTTTCATCCCCACTATTTTTTTTTCTTTAAAAAACATTTTTTGACTACTTTTAATCAAACTTATAATTTGACTATATCAAAAAGATAAAAATTCACATTGTTTTCTGATGGAGCCAGTTGACCCCATAAAGATTTAAATTTTTTTTCGACATCTCCAAGACCGTCGGCCCCAAAGGCCGACACCCGACGGCCCCAATGGCTGACACCTGTCGGCCCCAAAGGACGACACCTCCAAGGCTGGCACCTCCAAGACCGGCACCTTCAAGGCCGGCGCCTCCAAGACTGTCGGCCTCCAAAGGCCGACGCCCGACGGCCCCAAAGGCCGACACCAGACGGCCCCGAAGACCGTCGGCCCCAAAGGCCGACACCCGACACCAGACGGCCCGAAGAACGTCGGCCCCAAAGGCCGACACCCGATGGCCCCAATGGCCGACACCTCCAAGGCCGGCACCTCCAAGATCGACACCTTCAAGGCCGGCACCTCCAAGACTGTCGGCCCCCAAAGGCCGACGCCCGACGGCCCCAAAGGCCGACATCAGACGGCCCCGAAGACCGTCGGCCCCATAGGCCGACACCCGACACAGACGACCCCGAAGGCCGACACCCGACGGCCCCAAAGGCCGACACCCGAGGGCCGACACCCGACGGCCCCAAAGGCCGACACCCGATGGCCCCAATGGCCGACATCTCCAAGGCCGGCACCTGCAAGCCAGAACCTCCAAAGACCGATGGCCCCAAAGGCCGACACCCGACACCAGACGACCCCAAAGGCCAACACCCGACGGCCCCAAAGGCCGACACCCGAGGGCCGACACCCAACGGCCCCAAAGGCCGACACCGACGGCCCCAATGGCCGACATCTCCAAGGCCGGCACCTGCAAGGCCGGCACCTCCAAAGGCCGACACCCGACGGCCCCAAAGGCCGACACCCGATGGCCCCAATGGCCGACACCCGTCGGCCCCAAAGGATGACACTTTCAAGGCCGGCATCTCCAAGACAAGCGACCCCGGCATGTCCAAGCGAGTCAGCCCAGGCATGTCCAAGCGAGTCGACCCCGACATCTTTCTAGCCGGCCCCGGCATCTTCCCAGCCGGCCCCGACATCTTCCCAGCCGGCCCCGGCACTTCTCAGCCGACCTCGGCGCTTCCATCCTAGCCGGCCCCGCCTGATCCAAATCGGCCCCGGCGTCCCCCTCGCCGGCCCTCTACTTCTCCAGGCAAGACATGCGACCCCGGCATGTCCAAGCGAGTCGGCCCAGGCATGTCCAAGCGAGTCTACCCCGGCATCTTCCCAGCCAGCCCCGGCATCTCTCACCGGCCCTGGCGCTTCCACCCTAGCCTGCCCCGCCTGATCCAAATCAGCCCCGGCATCCCCAGTCCTGCCGAGTTGGCCAAGGCCATCCTAAGCCGGCCCGACTCGGCCCCGACATCACCAGTTCCGCCAAGTCGGCCAAGGCCACCCCAGGCCGGCCCGACTCGGCCCCAGCATCTCCAGTTCCGCCGAGTCGGCCAAGGCCATCCTAGGCCGGGCTGACTCGGCCCCGGCGTCTCCTATCCCGCCGAGTCGGCCAAGGCCATCCTAGGCCGGCCCGACTCGACCCCGGCATATCCAGTCCAGCCGAGTCGGCCGAGGCCATCCCTGGCTGGCCCGACTCGGCCCCGGCATCCCCTGTCCCGCCGAGTCGGCCAAGGCCATCCCTGGCCGGCCCGACTCGGCCCCGGCATCCCCTGTCCCACTGAGTCAGCCAAGGCCGTCCCTGGCCGGCCCGACTCAGCCCCGGTGTCTCCGGTCCCGCCGAGTCGGCCAAGGCCATCCCCGGCCGGCCCGACTCGGCCCCGTTGTCTCCAAGTCCGCCGATTCGGCCCCACCCCGGCACTGCCTTGGCGGCTGGACGAGCCTCGACCACCTCAGGTTGACCCAGCTCGGCCCTGACAAGACGGAACCCCTCGGTTCCCGCCAAATCAGCCCCAGCGTTTCAAAAAACCACCTCTCTGACGTGCGCCGAACAACAGCCCAGCTGCTGATGGGACGTAACCTACCAATCAGCCCAGATTCACGCAATGGCTCAGCAGACCTTCTGACTTCATGAAAACCCACGTGATGGTGCCAACGTCAACCCTTATAAAAGGATAAGTTACGTCGAAAACCGGGTAAGGCACATTTTTACGCACTCGATGCCCTAACTCTCAAAGGAACTACCCGGTCCTTCTGAGACCTCTCCCTCCTCAAGAGATCTCTCGAGCTCCTTCTCTACTGTGACCTCTGTCACTAACTTGGGCATCGGAGGGTCCCACCGAGGAACCCTCTCCGGTCTTGGGACTTCCTTGCAGGCAACCCAATGAAGAAGAATAGACTCCATTCCCGACGTCCAGGAGGGGTGATCGAGCGTCATCAGATTGGCGCGCCAGGAAGGGAGGCATAAGAAAAAGTAGCGAACGTCCTCCCCGAGCTACATCTTTCGTCCCCCTCTTGTTCCAGAAGCTATGGTGGTGACCCGAGCTCAGGATGCCTCCATCAGCTGCCCAGCGGGGCTTCCCCCGCCAACTAGACAGTAGGAGGCCAATCCCCTGCTGCCGACCCTCCGGTCGCTTGTCCGCCGCCGGACGCCGCTGTCCAAACAGTGGAGCGGCTGGCGACTCTTTCCCAGCATGTTCAGAATCTCACCGCCATGATCCACGGCCTCCAGGAACAACAGTCCGTGGCCACCCGGCATCAAACTGCTGCCCTCGCCAGTCAGCAGTCGGCGAGCGGAGGCTCCCCCGGCGGGAGGCCGGTCGGCGAGAGACCGGCCGACGTCAAGCTTCCCCCAGGAAGCCTCAACGCGAGCCCTCCAAGCGGCCACGGTCCTCTGACCGCGGCCCCAACAAATTTCCTCCCAAGCCACATCATCACGAGGAACCCAAGCGGAAGTCCAGACTTCCGTCTCCATCTCCGTCCGCCTCCTCTTCTTCTTCTTCCTCCGAGCCACCTCGGAGGGCCCCGACGATCAACCGCCAGGCGGAGGAACGCCTGGAGGAGTACAACAGGCGACTAGACGAGCTCGCCAAGAAGATCAACCGTCAGCCGGAGGAAGAGTTCGACACTCGTCCTCCTTACACTCGCCGCATCCTGGAGGAACCGGTTCCCCCAAGATTCTGCTTCCTCCAGGTGGACCCGTATGACGGTACGACCGACCCCCTCGACCACCTCGAAAGTTACAAGGCTATGATGCAAATCCAGGGCACCCCAGATGCCCTCCTCTGCAAGGCCTTCCCCGCAACTCTGCGGAAGGCCGCACGTGCATGGCACTCACGCCTACCCCCTCACAGCATCGACTCCTTCCGGGAGCTGGAGAGGGCATTTTTGGCCCACTTTGATGCCTGCCGCCGGATCCCAAGGGTGGCAGACAACCTCTTCTCCGTCCGCCAGAAGGAAGGAGAGTCACTGCGGAACTTCGTGTCCCGATTCAAAACCGCCGCCCTCGAGGTCTACCATCTCAACGATGCGGTGGCCTCCCTAGCGCTGAAGCGGGGACTCCTTCCGTCCCGCTTCACCTTCTCCCTGGATAAGAAGCCCCCAAGCTCTTATTCCGACCTCCTCCTCCGGGCCCAGAAGTACATCCGCGCCAATAAGGCTGACTTGTCCAGAAGGGAAGCCGGTAGGAGTTCCAATAAGAAGCCAAACCCCCACGGAACCAGCTGAGGGACGATCCAGGCAGCCCGAGCCGCCCAATCGCTTTGACCAACGGCCCCAGGCGCTGGTTCCTAAGGGGCGGTTTACTCCTCTCACGGCTCCGATCTCCCACATCCTGCTAGAGATTGAGGAGGAGCCGTACTTTCAATGCCCACGTCCCCTAAAGTCAATAAACCCCCACAACAAAGAGCTTTACTGCCGGTACCACCAAGATTGTGGGCATGACACCGAAGATTGCCGCCAGTTGAAGAAGGCCATTGAAAAGATTGTTCAGCAGGGCCACTTGGGCAAGTTCGTTCGAGGAAACCTCACGGCCCCGGGTGCGTCGGTACCTCCAGCGCCTCAGATTTGTCTCAACAATGCCCCAACGGGAGGAACAATAGCATGACCTCATGAGGGGCAAGCAGCAGCTCGGGGAGCCGACGGAAGGAAGCAAGCTGGCATCAAAATGAGAAGCTTCTCTCCCATATTCGGAATATGGATGGTACTCTCTGTAGCTTGCTGATCCTTTAATAAAGTATTATTCAGAATATCCTTGTCTTATCATGCTCTTGGGATGAGTGTATTTCTTAGACAGAGACCAACTCCGCGTTGGCACCAAAGACCGACTCCGCGTCGGCACCAAAGACCAACTCTGCGTTGGCACCAAAGACCGGCTCCGCGTTGGCAACAAAGACCGACTCCGCGTCGGCACCAAAGACCGACTCCGCGTTGGCACTGAAGACCAACTCCGCGTCGGCAACAAAGACCGACTCTGCGTCGGCAACAAAGACCGACTCTGCATCGGCAACAAAGACCGACTCCGCGTCGGCACCAAAGTCCAACTCCGCGTCGGCACCAAAGACCAACTCCGCGTTGGCACCAAAGACCAACTCCGCATCGGCACCAAAGACCGACTCCGCGTCAGCAACGAAGACCGGCACCTCCAAGACAGTCGGCACCAAAGAACAACTCCGCGTTGGCACCAATGATCGACTCCGTGTCGGCACCAAAGACCGACTCCGCATCGGCACCAAAGACCGACTCTGCGTCGGCAACAAAGACCGACTCTGCGTCGGCAACAAAGACCGACTCCGCATCGGCACCAAAGTCCGACTCCGCCTCGGCACCAAAGACCGACTCCACGTCGGCAACAAAGACCGACTCCATGTTGGCACCAAAGACCGACTTCGCGTCGGCACCAAAGACCGGCTCCGCATCGGCAACAAAGACCGACTCCGCGTCGACACCCAAGACCGGCTCCGTGTCGGCACCATCAAGCTCAAGACCTGCGGATTCCAATCAACGGAGTTTCCTGGGAGGCAGATAAACCCCCAGGCTGGTTCAAAGGGAGCTCACTGGCATCGCGGCCCATGGGACACCACTCGGCCCCGGCACGGCAGTGCCCTCGAGTCGGTTAAGACCCTAAAGGCCCCGTACCCCGCTGAGTCGCCCCTCGCAGCGGTTCTCACACCCCAAGATGGTTCAAAAGGAACCTGACGCTCTCAGCTCTCAGGTCACCCTCCTGGGTTCAAAAGACTTCCAGACCCTGCGTTGGGAACTGGCCGCCCTCAGCTAGCCAAAGAAGGCACGCAGACATCCATCCAAGGCAGCGCAAGGTGCCAAGGTAAAGTTCTACACTCCTTTCGCTTAGCTGGTGCAGAGTACGCAAGCTCAAGGAGTGTGGGGGGCATTTGATGGAGCCAGTTGACCCCATAAAGATTTAAAAAAATTTCGACATCTCCAAGACTGTCGGCCCCAAAGACCGACACCCGACGGCCCCAATGGTCGACACCCGTCGGCCCCAAAGGACGACACCTCCAGGCCGGTACCTCCAAGACCGGCACCTTCAAGGCCGGCACCTCCAAGACTGTCGGCCCCCAAAGGCCGACGCCCGATGGCCCCAAAGGCCGACACTAGACGGCCCCGAAGACCGTCGGCCCAAAGGCCGACACCCGACACCAGACGGCCCCGAAGACCATCGGCCCCAAAGGCCGACACCCGACGGCCCCAATGGCCGACACCCGTCGGCCCCAAAGGATGACACCTCCAAGGCTGGCACCTCCAAGACCGGCACCTTCAAGGCCGGCACCTCCAAGACTGTCGGCCCCCAAAGGCCGATGCCCGACGGCCCCAAAGGCTGACACCAGACGGTCCCGAAGACCATCGGCCCCAAAGGCCGACACCCGACACCAAACGGCCCCGAAGACCGTCGACCCCAAAGGCCGACACCCGACACCAGACGACCCCGAAGGCCGACACCCGACGGTCCCAAGGGCCGACACCCGATGGTCCCAATGGCCGACATCTCCAAGGCCGGCACATGCAAGGCCGGCACCTCCAAAGACCGATGGCCTCAAAGGCCGACACCTGACACCAGACGACCCCGAAGGCCGACACCGGACGGCCCCAAAGGCCGACACCCGAGGACCGACACCCGATGGCCCCAAAGGCCGACACCCGACGGCCCCAATGGTCGACATCTCCAAGGCCGGCACCTCCAAAGATGGCCCCAAGGCCGACACCCGACGGCCCCAATGGCCGACACCCGTCAGCCCCAAAGGACAACACTTTCAAGGCCGACATCTCCAAGACAAGCGACCCCGGCATGTCCAAGCGAGTCGGCCTAGGCATATCCAAGCAAGTCGACCCTGGCATCTTTCCAGCCAGCCTCGGCATCTTCCCAACCGGCCCCGGCACTTCTCAACGGCCCCGGCGCTTCCATCCTAGCTGGCCCCGCCTGATCCAAATCGGCCCCGGCCTCCCCCTCGTCGGCCCTCTACTTCTCCAGGCAAGACAGGCGACCCCGGCATGTCCAAGCGAGTCGGCCCAGGCATGTCCAAGCGAGTCGACCCCAGCATCTTCCCAACCGGCCCCGGCACTTCTCAGCCGGCCCCGGCGCTTCCACCCTAGCCGGCCCCGCCTAATCCAAATCGGCCCTGGCATCCCCAGTCCTGCCGAGTCGGCCAAGGCCATCCTAGGCCGGCCCGACTCGGCCCCGGCATCACCAGTTCCGCCGAGTCGGCCAAGGACACCCTAGGCCGGCCCGACTCGGCCCAGACATCTCCAGTTCCGCTGAGTCGGCCAAGGCCATCCTAGGCTGGCTTGACTCAGCCCCGACGTCTCCTGTCCCGCCGAGTCGGCCAAGGCCATCCCAGTCCGGCCCGACTCGGCCCCGGCATCTCCAGTCCCGCCGAGTCGGTCGAGGCCATCCTTGGCTGGCCCGACTCGGCCCCGGCGTCCCCTGTCCCGCCTAGTTGGCCAAGGCCATCCCTGGCCGGTCCGACTCAGCCCCGGCATCCCTTGTCCCGCAGAGTCGGCCAAGGACGTCCCTGGCTGGCCCGACTCGGCCCCGGTGTCTCCGGCCCGCCGAGTCGGCCAAGGCCATCCCCAATCGGCCTGACTCAGCCCCGTCGTCTCCAAGTCCGCCGATTCAGCCCTGCCCTGGCACTGCCTTGCCGGCTGGACTGGCCCTGGCCACCTCAGGTCGACCTAGCTTGGCCCTGATAAGATGGAACCCCCTGGTTCCCGCCAAATCAGCCCCAGCGTTTCAAAAAACTACCTCTCTGACGTGCGCCGCCCAACAGCCCAGCTGATGATGGGACGTAACCCACCAACCAGCCCAGATTCATGCAACGGCTCAGCAGACCTTCTGACTTCACGAAAACCCACGTGATGGTGCCAGCGTCAACCCCTATAAAAGGATAAGTTACGTCGAAAACTGGGTAAGGCACATTTTACGCACTCGATGCCCTAACTCTCAAAGGAACTACCCGGTCCTTCTGAGACCTCTCCCTCCTCAGAGCTCCCTCGAGCTCCTTCTCTACTGTGACCTCTGTCACTAACTTGGGCGTCAGAGGGTCCCACCGGGGAACCCTCTTCGGTCTTGGGACTTCCTTGCAGGCAACCAGTAAAGAAGAAGAGCCTCCATTCCTGACGTCCAGGAGGGGTGATCGAGCGTCATCATTTTCACTATTAAAAATTGCATAATAATATAAATCTCTATAATAAAGGAAAAATAATAGCCATAATTCATGGGAATGCTACAAGGGGTAAAAATATGATCAAATGTATAGATTCGGAGTGGGTTTGGAGCATGTTTTTTTTTTTAATTCATATTGAATCTAGTCAAAATTTGAAGGCTCTGCTTCAGTTGAGATGGAGTCTATTAGGTCAGGATAAAGAACATGCGGCCAATCACACAAATTTAGTATGAGTCAGCTCAGATACATCAGAATCCAAAATTTGCTGCAAAAGAAAAGGATAGGGGTCATCCGGCCTCCAGATCCAGTATCCAGCATGCTGAGCAACCGAGGCCGCCACCCAGTCCGCCGCCGAATTGGCTTCGCAATAAATATGACGGATCTGGACAGTACCAACCTCCTGCAAAATAGCTCAAATATCCCTTAGGATTGGATTTGAGGGTCCATCATCACCATTCTCCTTCTGCAACCAAGATATGACCGCCATAGAATCACCCTCAATCATGATCCTATAAGCATGAAGAGTCCTAGCAGCATAAGAAATACCCGCCCAAGCAGCTAAGAGCTCTATCATCGGAACAGAGGAGTCCAGAGAACCAAAGCCTCCTGCCGCCACCATATCATCTAGCGGCCCTCGAATGATGAATGCCGAACCCGCAGCTTTACCTCGGACACTCCTGTCGAAGTTGATTTTGACAAACCCTGGAGGGGGGCTCCCAAGAAATGAAAACCGTATACCGGCTCGCTGCCGAAGCAGCAGGGGAACCCCAGAGGCCAGAACCATCAGAACCAACAGCACTACTAGCACGGGCATAGTCCGCCATCAACGACCAAATCTGCCTCACAATCCTGTGATAATGGATTCATTCGAGAAGATGAGCTGATTTCTCGACATCCAAATTTGATAAGCCGTGGCAGACCAAAGACCACGCTTATACTGAGAACCCCACCGGATCTCATGGAAGAAAGACGAGCGAGGGGAGGCCGTATCATCCGATCTACTAGAATATCCCATAAGATGCCATATTTGTCTAGCTCTGGGATAGATGAAAATTGCATGATCAGAAGACTCCTCCTCCTGTCTACATATAGGACATTGGCTGGATAAACAGGCCCCTCCGAGAGAGAAGGAGACAAGTAGGAAGGCTGTCCCAAATGAAGCTTCCAAATAAATATTTGAACTCTAGGAAGGATGGGAAGCTTCCAAATCCAAGAAACATCCTTCGTGTGCTGATCCTGCGGTCTAAACATCTTCATAAGGTCCTTAAATGGGGCCCTAGAGAGACAAGATCTCTGCCAAAGCCGAGAATCAACAGAGCAGGCAGGCATAAGAGGCAGGGAGAAAATCCGCCGAGCCAGCTTCATCCCAAAGAAATGGGTCACCGAGGGAATATGCCATGAGGGAGGGTCTGAGGAAATCAGATCCTTAACCCTAAGAGTGGAGGGGGCTTCCATATTAATAAAAGAGGGCCACCTAGAAAGAGGGAGCTCAGAAATCCAAGTATCCTGGATGACATCAATCGAAGAACCATCACCGATCATCCAAGAGATATTCTCCAGGATATCCTGACCATAAGTACAAACCTCCTTCCAAAAGGAGGAAGATCCCGAGATGGCAGTATGAGCGAGCCAGCCACCCAATCACCATATCTCGCTCGCATCAGAGAACTCCATAGACACTGCGGCTCCAGGAGGAATCACGAAGCGTGTCTGGCCAGAAGAGCTTTCCTTCTAACCATCAGAGACTGAATCCCAAGACCACCTTCATGGATAGGCATACAAACCATATCCCAGGATAAGAGGTGAATACCATGACCATCTTGCATAGAAGCCCATAGAAAATCTCTGAAGCATCGCTCAATCCTCCTAAGACAAGTGATCAGAATGGCAGCGTTCGACAGAAGGTACAATGGAAGAGAAGAAAGAACGATTGAATGATGATGACCCTCGCCATCATAGATAAACTAGTGACCTGCCATCCCTCAATACGCTGACGAATCTGTCTCTCAAGCTCAGAATAGTCAGAACATCGGGGCCGTCTACCAGTAATGGGGATCCCCAAATACATAAATATATCAGTCTGAGTCGTGATACCCGATAAATTAATGATGGCTTCCCTTGTAGATCTGGAAGTCTTCGGACTGAAACATATGGAGGACTTTAGAAAATTAACCCTCTGACCCGAAGCCTCACAATAACGCTGCAGAATAGAGTGAAAAGAAGCCGCATTATCAATGGAAGCCTGACCCAGGAGAATACAATCATCTGCAAAAAGAAGATGAGAGATCGAAGGGCCCTCACTCCCAACCATAAAAGAAGAATCCGCCGGTCCTGCTGAGCCTGGTGAAAAGCCCGAGAAAGATCATCCGCAGCTAAAATAAACAACAAAGGGGATAAAGGACATCCCTGTCTCAGACCCACCGATGAGTGGAAAAACTCAGTCGGCTCCATTGATAATCAAAGCAAAGGAAGGCCCCTGAATACAAGCCATAATCCACTCAATAAATAGCTCATCAAACCCAAACTCCTGAAGAGAGTGGTACAGAAAAGCCAACTCATCCTATCATAAGCTTTCTCCATATCAAGCTTAACCGCCATAAGGCACCGACTCGCCGGGCTCTATGAAGATCATGCATAAACTCCTGAGCAATGAGAACGTTATCCGATATGGAACGCCCTCTAATAAAAGCCCCCTGCTCAATAGAGATGAGGCGCGGAATCACTCAGCGAAGACGGCCAGCTAGAAGACGCGCACATACCTTATACAGAGTAGTGCATAGACTGATAGGTCTGAAATGCTGCGGAAGAGAAGCATCCGAACGCTTGGGCACCAAAGTAATAAGAGTCCGGTTCCATTCCACAGGAATATTCTTAGATTGGAAAACAATCTGAATAGCCTGAACCACCTCCTGCCCACAATATCCCAATAGTGGCGATAAAAAAGAGGTGGAAAGCCATCAGGCCCAGGGGCCTTATCCGGACCTAGCTCCCACAGAGCCATCTGGATCTCCTCCGCAGTGATCGGACTGACCAGCATCTCATTATCCAGGGAGGAAAGCTTCTTGGAATCAGGAACCCTGACAACGGATCCCCATGACCAGTGGAATCAGCCCATCTAGACTGAAAGAAATGGAGCATCATATCCCGAATAGAGTGGATGTCCTCCTGATCATGCCCCTCCGCATCGACTAACCTCCGGATCCTATTAGCGGCTCTCCGCTTCAAGGTAGCCTGGTGGAAAAATCTGGTATTGCGTCCCCCTCACATATCCACTGAACCCTTGACCTTTGTCTCCAATATATCTCCTGCTGCGAAGAAGAGAGTGGTGACGAGCAAGCAAGTCCCGAAGAGAATAGAGGTCCACGTCCAGCAGAAACCCATCCTGGTCCTCCTTCGCCTGCAAGGCAGTAATATCGGCTTCAACTAATTCAACTTGTCTAACCATATTCCCCACCTCCAACCTATTCCATCTGGAAAGACGGTGCCTAGCCATCATAAGATGCCTAGATAAATGATAAATAGCATTGCCCCTGACAGGAAGATGCCAAATCTGAGAAATGATAGACCGAGCAGCAGAATGGACTGTCCAAAAATGCTCGAATCTAAACTGTCTATGCTGACTCTGATCAACTTCCGTAGAAATCAAAATGGGGCAATGATCGGAGGCAATTCTGGGAAGGTGTGCAATAGAAACCGCAGGATACATATGAAGCCACTGAGCCGTAGCCATAGCTCTGTCCAGTCTCTCCCAAACTCGAGCAGAGCCTGCCGGTTATTACACCAGGTGAATTAGGTCCCCGAATACCCCAAATCCAGCAACCCCGAAGACCCAATAAAAGTTCTAAATTCATTGATGTCAGCTGAGTCCACAACCCGTCTGCCCCCATGTTTTTCATTGGCCTCAGTGATACAGTTAAAATCTCCAGCAATAATGGCTGGGAGACCTTGGGCAAGGAGGGAAAGCAACTCAGACCAGAGTATCCGTCTCTCCCGATAATCCGTACTGGCATAAACAGCCGAAAGAAGCCAGGGGTTAGACGACCCTTCAGAGACAAGAAGACCAATCTGCTGGTTACACTGGTGAAAAGCATCAATCGTAACAGCAGATTCGCGCCAAATAGCCAAGATACCCCCTGACATACCAACAGCCTCCACCGCATACGAGGACCAAGACCAAAAATTGTCTCCGAAACCGAGCCAGAGACTCACCCGACAACCTGGTTTCCAAAAGAACACATATATCAAAATTATATAACTGCAACAATCTGCCAAACGAGGATCGAAAGGAAGGCTTTCGAGCTCCTCGAACATTCCAAATTAATATTTTCATTTACAAACTGGAGGAAGCTGGGACCCCTCCCTGGTCCTCCACCATAGCCATATCAGAAAGGCACCCATTGGTCAAGGTGCCACCCTCAAGAATCATAGATGAATCGGCCTTCAGCCCAACCGAGTCACCACCTGGAACAGCAAACCGGAGAGACTGATCCGATGATAGGGATCCAGAACTAAGTGTCGTATTATCTTCATCTGAACCCTGCACAAGCAAACCGACAGCCCTAACAGGGCAGACCATCTCCACCTCCCGTACTCCCTCCTGACAAGATGAGGGCAGAGTCAACTTATCTGGAGAAACGAAACTAACCCCGATACATTTAGACATAGGGGCTTTGCCTTTCCCCTTCCGTTTCTCAACTTTGGAGATTGATCTCGGAGCCTGGCAATCACCTGGTCTCGCCCTTTTAAGAGGACCCGGACAAGCATCCTACTAACCTGATAACCACCTGCATCCGAGCCCGATCCAACAGATGCAAAAGGGTTTTTAGTGTTGAGAGTGAGTGGAGCCAGATTCAGAAGAGCCCCCCTTCTCAGTCAGCTTCAGAAGCTTATCAGTAGATTGAAAACCGGCACCAACCAACAGTCCGGCACGGCCTCCTTAACTGGAACATTAACTGGGCACCCCTTCTCCACATCAACTACAGGACTAGCCGAACCAATGTCTGGCACCACTACCACCCTCGTCGATGCAGGCACCCTTCGGTGGGCCACCTTCAGAGGAGAGCTCCACCCCCAACCTCTCCAGCACCCGACCGGCGGTCAGAAGCCATTTGCTGCGGAGCAGAACCAGACCCAGAGACACCAGGCGGAACCTTAGGAATAGGCATCCTCCTCTCCTCCTGCTGAAGCCCAGAAGCAACCCGACGATGACGAACAACAGCCAACCATGGGCCAAAGACCGAGAGGGCGCACCTTCCACAACGCCAGACCCAGTTGGAACAGAGCAAGATCCGCCAAGGTGAATCGAGCCACAGCTTGAACAGATTCCTTCCAAATTTTCAAAGGCAAATTGCTGCCAGAAGGGGAGATTAATGCCCTGAATTCGGGTCCCCGGCCGAAGAGGACGACGGAGATCAACCCTAAGACAAACTCTAGCAAACCCGCCTCTGCTTCTGGCCAGAGTAGGAGCATTCGCACAGATAAATTTACCCGCAGGCTCTGTAATCGTCCTGAGGAAATCCACCTTCCAAAATTCATTGGAAGGTTTGGCAGTCGCACCAAAGCAGAGTAAAAGGAATGGCATCCTCAACGGAATAAACTCCGGTCTCCACGGTTCCAATCCAATGACCTGACCATTGATGACCCATGGCCGATTCAAGACCAGATCAAAAGCATTCAGGTCTTCAAATCGGAAGATGTGGCACCTAAATGCCAAGCTAACGGGGACGATTTCTCCCTGGATTCCGGCACGTCTGAACTCCCTGACGTACGCAGCCGCTGGAACCCACTTCTGAAATGAGCGAGCAAGGATGGCACGCCCCTGCCATCCAGCCATCTCTACTTCCAACTCCGCCGCCGGGATACTTACTACATCCAGAAAAGAGGTCTCCAGCATCGCCACCTCAGCCGGGGAAGGTGACGGAGAGACCCAGATGAAGCCGGACGCACCCACCTTCTGGCCAGAGACCCGACCACAGGATCCCCCATCGGCTGCCATGGGAGACAAGGGACACCAGGGGAAAGACTCCGTGGAAGACATAGCTAGAGACGATGACGGTCGCCAAAGATCGGGAGACAAGAGCCGAAGCACGAATCTTAAAGACAACCTTTGAACAGAACAGAGATGCTTTAAGAATCGGGTGCATCAAATACCTGTAGCAGCTCCACCACAGCAAGATAGAGATGCCACAGCAATCGGGATAGTTTCACCGCAACAATAGGCTCGGAAAAACAGCAGCTACATGGAAACACCATGGAAATCGCCACGGAAATCGCCTCAGAAATCATCACACAATCACCACGGAAATCGCTTGGTGGCTTCTTAGATAACCAAAGAACTATGCCATCCTTACTTATACATGAATAAAACATATTGAACTGTGCTATTAAAAGCTTGGTAGCAAGTTGTTACCTTGTATCACTCTTAAAATCATTGTGCTTTTTAGCTTGCAATGTGCTTCTCATGTAAGATTGCCTGTCCAAGGTCATAGCATGTTGAGACACGATTTAGCATGTAGTATGCTTGTTGAAAACACTGGATGGTTATAATTATAATGCAAAAACATACAACTCAACTCAACTCAACTCATCTAAGCCTTTTTTTCAACTATATGGGATCGGCTACATGAATCTGCTGTTAAAAGAAGATACAAATAAATATAAATGATACGTTAGTTGTTAGATGGAGGACAATACAAAGGATGTATAGGTCTGGCAGAGCTCTAGAACACGACTCAATTCAAACAAAACTTAAGCATTCATGGATGTCATATATAACAGTAAGGAGTCTAATATAATTTTAAACGAACACCATCTTTTAAGCTTGATCTATGGCATGCCTTCTCAGTATGAGTATTTATATAGTAAATGAACTTAGAAACAATTTTGCATTTCAATTAATGAGAAAAAGTCCTTAATAAGAAGGGGCCACAAAAAAAATCAATTCAACTAAACTTGTTAAATATTTCTTTAATGAAGACAAAACACTTCAATAATAAGAGGGACTTCAGATTCTTTGGAATTTGGTCTTCACGTTGAGGACCACAACTTAATATCCCAGTAGTAATACTACTGATATTTGTTAAAATTTTGATCCTATCTGGACCGTGTATTGTCATGTCCCCACCGGATCGATCACCAAGCAGATATAGGTGACGTCATAAAAGTAGCAGCCTAGGGGATCAAATTGTAAGCTAGGTGAACAAGCAAATTCTAAGTTCTATTATGAGGGGGACCATCATTAATCTTAATAATGTTTTTTTGGGGAAAAGAGTCCCACCATTAATGCTTAAATCAAAGAACGAATTGCCATTATGATTTATTTATGAATGGTTGCCATGTGGCAGCTCACCTTCAACCTCTAGGTGCATCAAGGGATAGGGCTCTCTCCTTTGGCTATATAAGGGACGGAGAGAGCATAGTTATCAGAATCGGACCGAATCAATTTGTTGGACCAGTTGAACTGAAATTTAAAGGTCAAGCTGGTTCGATTCTAACATAAAACTCGATGTGTAAGTGATCCGAAATAATCGATCAACCCATCCGGTTCACCCATGAACCGATTAATTCAGTCCGAACCGGATGGGGTCACGGGTTTTATTATCATGTTAACCATAAATTTTTTATTAAAAATTAATTTTTATTAATATAAATATATTTTTATATAAAAATAATAGATCGATTGTTCAACCAGTGACCCAATGATTGAACAAGTGACCTGGTAATTCAAGCCCTTGGTCGGGTCAATGTCCGAGTCGGGTTTGACAACCATGGGAGAGAGCTTATTTACTTCATCCTCTTCACTTTATAGAGCCATCTTATTTTCCAGCAGTAGCTCAGTCTAAGTCCTAAGTCTTCTTATGCTTTCCATTCCTTAGCATACTTCCTCAACCTCCATAGTTTAGGTAAGCATGAACCTCCTTCTGTAGGTTGATCAGGATGTCCTAACAAGAATTTGTTAGGTGTACATAATTTTAGACTCCTTTCAATTGGTCATCCTGATTCGTTAGGTGTACTTAATTTTAGACTCCTTTCAATTGGTCATCCTGAATTAGAAGGACAAAACCTCTAATTATGAAGTAGATCAACTCTGCCCTTACGAGGATACTCTAAATGTAGAGCTTCAGTTGCCCATAAATAATTTTATACCCAACTTTCTCATCATTACGTTATAACTTCAATCCAACTTGTGACAAACTCCTAGAGGTTGATAGTAGGGTTCTTGTAATATTTCTCTCAGCTTGGTCTTGCTCCAAGCCAAGCTTTGTTTCATGCCCTTTTTCACTTTGAATTATCACCCAAACGAGCAGGGCTGGTAATATCTCATGCTTATAAGGACAAAGAGTCTTTTTTGATAGTCCCTCTCCCATTCATGGATGGATGAATATATATTTTTATTATTTTTGTTCTTTCGATCGAGAGCCTCTAATCATTTGACATAGCCTAAAAGTAACTAAACACTAACCTGAACCCATCTTCCTCACCTCTATTCTAAAGAGAGGGAGGTGTTAGCTTGGCTATCTGGGCATTTTTGCTTCATCCAGGTGATGCATTTGAATTTAATTGTAGCTAGAAAATGCATCTATAAAGCTAAATAGCTTATAGTTGCCATGGTATCTACAAGTTGATGTCTTTGAAAGAGGAAAATTATCCTTCAGGCAAGCTTTATTTGGTTAGCAAAGTTGATGTAATCCACCATTTTCTACTGACTTCTTCATTATAACCACCACACTAGCTAGCCAGTTAGGATAGTGAACTTCCTTGATAAATTCAACCTCTAATAACTTATTGACCTCCTCTTTGATAGCTCGATACCACTTAAGGGTAAAGTTTTTTTCTTATTGATAAATAAGCTTATCGATTGAGTTTCTGAGCTAGTGAAATATAACTTTAGGATTTATTTGAGCATATCGATGGCCTAGCATACAAATACATATGAGTTTCTGTACAAAACATATCTATTTCTCCTCAGAATTTCTTAGGTAAGAAGAAGACGATCTGAATTTGTTGGCTTAGATGGCAACCTAAAGGAGGAGAGAGGGGGAGAGGGGGGGAGGAAGAGGTGAATTAGGTTCTTAAAAATTTCAGCTCTTAAAATAATTTTACAAAGTGATAGTGCATAAGAATATATGCAGCGAGTATGGTGCTAAGAATGCAAAACAAAGTATAAAAAATAGAGTAGAGAGAAAAAGAGACAAACACGATAAACACAAAGATTTATAGTGATTCGGTGTTAGCTACACCTACATCCACTCTCAAACAACTTTTGGGCCCACACTATAATCATCCTGATTACGCCGAGTTATTTTATAAGCTCACAGCTCAAACTTGTTATTTTACAACGGGATCACAATGAACCCAGTCGATTTTCATAGGCTCACCAGCACAAACCTATCATAAGCTACCTTAGCTTGCACAAGGCCAAACTGCTTCACCTGATTCAATCCCTTGATTGAATCAGTAATCAAATGTAATAAGAGTAAGGTTACACATATATATACAATTCCTTAAATGAGCAAATAAGCAATATAAACAAGATAGAAATATAAGAGCCTAATTTAAAAGATTTCTTAAGTTGGGCTTTTCTTCTTTTCCTCAGAAATAATCTTCTTTAAGATGGGATTGAAGCTTTGAAAGATTCATTGATGTAGAGGCTTTTGAAGAACTAGGGATTTCTTCTTCTTCTTTCTATTTGATGGAAATCCTACAAGATTGGCTTTTGAATTCCTTGGATTTCTCTAAACTCTTTTTCGAATACTTGGGATTTCAAATGTGAACCTTTTCTTTTTGGATTTCTCTTGCCTCTCTATTTTCTTCTTCAAACGATCAGATAGCTCTCTTTATAATTTCTTCTTAATCCTCTTTTTGAAGAAAACTAGACGTTAAAAGTACTTGAGGAGGTGTTTAGTACGAAAGAGGAAAGAGCCATTGAGGTTTACTAGAGAAAAGACAAGCTATGGAGTCATCTCTAACACATCTGAAATTCGCCTCTGATAGATTAGAGTTGGCTCTAATCTGGCCTGGAGTCGGCTCTAAATTATGATACTCGAAACGGTAACATTTGCTCATCATGGAGTCGGCTTTGGCTTTTTGTGGGATCGACACTTCACATGCGGGAGTCGGCTCTAAAAAATGCGGGAGCTAGCTCTAATTGAACCCCAAAAAATATAGTATATATAAACCATTACAGTCGGCTCTAATCCTCTGTAGGAGTCGGCTCAAACCCATGCCGAAAGTGCCAAACAGTTTCGATACGCTTCATAGTCGGCTCTAATGTCTAAAACTTGACACTTGACACAAGACATGGATTCAAACTTAATTTTTTTTGGATTTTGATTACTTAAATAATTTAAATTTCTAAAACACTTAATCAAAATAATTAGTAACATAAGAGATATACTCATGTAATTTTTGTTATCATCAAAATCAATAATTGGATCAATAATCTCCCTCTTTTTGATGATGACAAAAACACTGAGTATATGCATATATAATTAACTCATAAGCTTCAACTTAAACAACTTTTCAATTAGAATGATAGTCAATAAAATTTCAATAGCTTTATTTCAAATATTTTGCTTAACTAACCCATGAATTAAAAAAATTTATCCAATGATTTATACAATTCAAATTGATCAATTTCTAATTATCAATTCAAGTCATTCAAATTAAATAAGCTCTTACCAACTCAATTAGGCTCCCCCTGAGTAAGATAACTCCCCATATATATGTGTATACTATTGAAAGTCCGTATGCATATACAACTCTCTCCCTTTTTTGTCATCAACAAAAAGTTAAGGAAGCATAGGATAGCCCTTGTTCAGATTGGGATACAAATCAATCAAAAATAGGAACCAAACACCACAGAATTCAATCACTTTACAAAAATCAAAGATATTTCATTGAGCCATGAAAAGTTCATACATTTCATTGACCACATAAAGTCAAAGTACAAGTCAAACCAAGTAGAGTCAAATATATAACAACATCATGACATAACTTTAAGTAATATCCTAAGTACAAGCTAAATGTGAAACAACTAAAAAACAACAACATAACCTAACTTAAGAACCTTAATATAACCTAGAAATACTATAAGATTCTAACTATAGAATTCTAAATGTAGACTAAGATAGATTGTTTGGATTGGTTTGGATTGAATTGGTTGGCTTGGCTTGGCTGGCAGCAGGAAAGAAAGGAATCTTTCACTAAAAATCAAATCTTAAAAGTTTCTTCAATTCTTCTAAAATCTTTCCTATTCCATCCTTTTGAGTCTTGCAAAATCCATTGATCAACTCCTCAACCTTGGTATATGCCTTCTCGATGTTAACTTGTAGTTTAGCTGTGGCATCGAAGAAGATATCAGAGTCATCAGCAATTCTTTTGATTTTGTCAAAAATATTTTACAATTCTATCTTCAAATCATCAGCAGAAGAACTAATTGAATTCTCAATCTTATCAATCTTTTCTTCCAAAATATAAACCAACTGCTTCATGCTCAAAAGCTGATATCAAAAATCCTCTTTTATTCTTTGCTATTGTTCCGTAAGTGCAACATTGATTAAAACTTTAAACTGCTCGACTTGCCTATCAGTAAAAACAAAGGAAGGTTCAGAAGGTGCTGCCGGTGGAGGTGCTGAAGAAGAACTCGATCCAAGTGGAGCATAAGAAGGTCCAGGAGCAGAGGGTCTAGCTGCTGAAGGTCCAAGGACCTCCTCAACATTATCATCATCATCCGTTGCTCTGACTCCTCTGATTGGCATAGGCACATCAGTCTGTCTTCTCTTTTGCCATTGGCCATTTATCTTTCTAAACCCATTCGGTGAAAAGTGAAAACGTTGTAGTAATCTGTGTGCCTTAACTTCTTTAATTGCTCATTTTTTAAAATGTTTACTCCTTGGCTCCAAAAAATCAATGTTAAACCATCCCATATGGTAGGGTCGCTCTTCTTAGTTTCGGCCTCCGTCATGTAACTAATCATCATACCAGCCAAATTAATTGGATGTCCAGTCATTACACAATCCATGATGACCACATCCCTTTTAAAAATATATTCAAATCTTTCGGTATTTGGAAATAAAATTCTACTGTAGATGTTGTGAAGAAGTCTTAATTCCAGACTCAATTGAATTGCAAAAATTTCTTCAATTTCAGTTATCTCTCTTCCTAACATTCTTATCAAGGCTTCACATCTATCACTGTGTTGAGTAGCAGTCATCCTAATAACAGGTATCTCCAAATATTTCTCAAAATTTTTGAAGTAATATGAACATGGGTGCCTCTTACATAGCTTATCAGACCGCCATATCCTCTACTAACATTATTGTAAAACTCTCTCACCAGTGCAGGATAAGTAGGGACCTCTAGTGAGCAAACCTTTTTCCATCCTATGTTTCTCAAAAGTCTCCCAATATCAAACCCTTCACAGTCAAAAAATGAAAATCTACCTTTCTTCCCATGGTGATCGCCTTTCCAGCCAAGAAATCTACTTGAAGTGAAAAAGGAGTAGGGACAACACTTGGAGTAAAGGATGAAGAAGTCAACGGCGTACATGGAGAGGGTTGCCTCGCCGAATGTTGCGCAGACCGTCTCCCGATGGTGACGATGACTCCAATGGAGGATGCACGATGTTTGGGTACCATTAAAGATCAAACAAAGTCAAGAATTAAGGATTTTTGAGGTTTGAGAGGAGTGGAAGAAAGTTTGGAGTGATTTAAAGTTGATTTGGTTTGGAGAAGTATCGGCTATGCCCTAAATATATCGACTGGGGACCACTTAGAGTTGGCTCTTATAAAGCGAGGTGTTGGCTCTAGATCGATATAACAGTTAGTGCTCGAAATATAGTCAGCTCCTGCAATAGCTAGAGTTGGCTCTAATGAGCAGACAGAGAGTCCAAATAATTAGAGTCAACTCCAACTCAAATAGAGTCGACTCCACGATGGTTTCAGTAAAAAAATAGGAGTATCAAAGTCAAAAACTTATCAAGCCTTGATCAAAACTCTAGATAAATTTTTCTTAAAACATGGGGAATCAAGAAATTCAAATATATAGATGATTTTCCTTAATAATATAAGAAACTTTTTTAAAAAAATGATTGAAATCTAGATAATCATTTTTAGGGGTTTCAAATCTATTCCAATGGATCACAAACACCTAATTCTCATCTAAGATAACAAAATCTCTTTTCACTCAAGGGTTTTATAAATATCTCAGCTAATTGATCATCAGTACACGCATAATCAAGACAAACATCATTATTAGCAACATGTTCTCTAATAAAATGGTGTCTAATCTCTATGTGTTTGGTTCTTGAATATTAAATAGGGTTTTTAGTCAAATTTATTGCACTAGTGTTATGACATCTAATTGAAAATTTATTTGTGATGCCATAGTCTTCAAGTTATCGTTTAATCCAAAGGATTTGAGTACAACAACTTTCAGCTGCAACATATTCAGCTTCAGTAGTTGATAATGCAACTGAATTTTACTTTTGCTAAATTAAGAGATTAAGTTACTACCTAAGAATTGGTATGCATCACTTGTGCTCTTTCTATCTAGTTTATAATCAGCAAAATCAGAATTAGAATATGCAATTAGATTAAATGGAGATTCTCTAGAATATCATAATCCTACATTTTTCATTCCATTTTGATATCTAAAAATTCTCTAGGATCAGATTGATATCTAGCACATAAGCATACAACAAACATAATATTAGGTCTACTTGCTATTAAATAAAGTAGAGAACCAATCATACCTTTATAAAGCTTTTGATCTACTTTCTTACCATTTTCATCTTTATTGAGTTTGCATAAAGGACTCATTGGTATGCCAAGAGGTTTAACAATTTTCATACCAAACTTCTTAAGGATTTTCTTCATGTATTTTGTTTGATCAATGAAAATTCTCTCTCTTTCTTGTTTGATTTAAAGTCTAAGGAAGAAATTCAGTTCTCTCATCATGCTCATTTTAAATTTTTCATGCATTAGCTTAGCAAAATCTTGACAAAGAAGATTGTTAGTAGCACCAAATACTATATCATCAACATAAATCTGTACTACTAATAAATCCTTTTCTTTTTTTTTCAAAAATAGAATTTTATCAACATTACCTCTAGAAAATTTATTTTTAATCAAAATATACTAAGTCTATTATACCAAGCTCTAGGTGCCTGTTTTAAACCATAAAGTGCTTTGTATAGTTTAAAAATATGATTTAAAAATTCATAATCTTTAAAATCAGGTGGTCGTTCAACATAAACTTTCTCATTTATAAAACTATTCTAAAATGCACTTTTTATATACATATGAAATAAATAAATATTCATGTAACATGAAAATGTAAGTAATAACCTTATGGCTTCTAATCTAACAACAAGTGCAAAGATTTCATCAAAATCGATACCTTCTTTCTGATTATATTCCTTTGCTACTAGTTTAACTTTATTTCTAACAATAATGCCATCTTCATCTAACTATTTCTAAATACCCATTTGGATCATATAACTGGATAATCTTTGGGTCTATCAACTAAGGTTCATACCTTATTCCTAGTGAACTGATTTAATTCTTGTTGCATAGCTAACATCCAATAATTATCCTTTTTAGCTTTCTCAATTATTTTGGATTCTATATGAGACATAAATGCAAGATGATTATTGATATTTCTCATGAATGATCTAGTTCTTACACCTTGAGATGGATCTCCTATGATTAGGTCCTTTTGATGACCATAAGCATATCTCCAATCTCTAGGTAGATCTGTATCATTAAGAGTAGTATCAACATCATCATCCTTAGGTGAGTCATCGTTCTTAGCTTCAGGTTCATGATCTGAAGATACATCAACATTCAATTTTTTCAAAATCTCTTCCAAGGATATTAGATCTTCCTTATCATCATTCTTTTTAGAACTGATGCTAAAGATGTTGGGAATTGTATCCTAAAGCCAATCATTTGATGATTGTGCTAATGTAAATAGCATATAAATTGATATATTAATAAAAGTTATTTGGCAGTTTATTCATTACAAGAACATCTTCTTAAAACTCATAATAGTAATGAAGCCCTCAGGATCTTCTTTCACGATAAAGAAGATTTATCTTTGAAGGTCCTCAAAAGAGTTCACAACCAAATGATATACTATGACAGGACCATAGTGCTATCAATTATAGGATATTGTATATCATATTTGTTGGTTGTCCTCTTAACCAAGGAGTGTAGAGACACTGGTATGACATATAGGTGAAAGTATAGGAGTACATTTCACCGAACGTGACTCATTTCTGGATACTCTGCTATCAAGAGTTAATTCAAGAAGATATGGGTATAAGTATCCTTAAGACCTGAGAATCACAACCAGTGACTTGCAAGTAACTCATTGTACTTAGGTGCCGGACCACCTGGATTTCTAATCCAGCTATGAAAGGTTACTGGGTAAAGTCAAGTACTTGTGGTAGTCAGTTATGGATCAAGATGGAATTTGACCTATTCCGTTAAAAGGAGAAATGCTTGTGTTTCAATTTAGCAAGACCTTGGCCAAGGCACTTCATGTGAAAGTCACATGATCACTAAAGTTGAAATCACTTTATAGATTTGCTGTTTAGAGTTGATATGCTCTTAAGCCATCCTTAACATTTATGGTCAAAAGGATGAATTATACGGTAACTATTTCTTAGGTTTCTTTGAGTTTGCTCGGTAACTCTTTGACCTATCCGGACATCAGGTTTCATTGCTAGATGGGCACATCGATTAGTATAGAAAGTTGTTTCTATGCTACCGGCTTAGGTTCGAACCTAGAGAGTCACACGCATAGAAGTTTCCTAGGATGATCTATTTGCTGATCAACGATTGAGAATTGTATATGATTTAATCAATCAATTTGATTGATTGAATTATCTCAATTAGGTTAAGTACAAGTGAATCAGATTTAATTAGGTTTAAGTCTATTAAAAGGACTAATCAATTTCAAATATTGATTTGAAATTAGACTTGATTTGGATTTAAATAGATTCAGGACTAGCCAAATTTGATTTGGGCTAGGACCATGATCTATGTAGGTTCAATCCAATAAATTCAAATCAGCTTAAACTAAAATCCAAACCCAAACCCCATGTATGAAAAGAGTTTTCTTGCATAAGGATCTCACATGATGAGATGGCTGAAATCTCATCTCATGAGAGATTAAATTCTCATGTAGAATTTAATGTATAACATTAATCTTCTGCAAATGGTTCTGTTGGAATTCTAAGTGTTAGAATTCATGTACCTCTTTGAATTAACCAACGATGGAATTTTAAGTGTTAGAATTCACATCTCTTTGGTTTTCACCGAACGTCAGAATTAACCAAATGTTGTGTCTCTTTGGTTTTCATCGAACGTCGGAATTAACCAAACGCTGTGTCTCTTTGTTTTTCACCGAACGTCAGAATTAACCAAACGTTGCGTCTCTTTGATTTTCATCGAACGGTAGAATTCTAAGTGTTAGAATTCAATGGGCTAAAGGCTACATTGAGCCTATAAATTAGAGGATATTCTTCACCAGATCATTGAACAACAACGAAATGTTATGGATTGAATTTCTAAAGAGTTAGAATAGAAAATCCTGGTATGATTCTTGTGTCAGTGAAAGTTTGGTGGATCTTGGAAGAAGATTCAAGTGAGAGGATTCAAGATCAGCAAAGTTATTTTTCCACAAGCTAGCATTCCTGAGAATCCGATCATTCGGGGACTTCGCATGGACGATACTAGAGGCCAGACAATTAAACAACTGCAGAGCACAAAAGGATTTACCAATTGCCCTTAAGGTAAGTGATATGATCCCTAGATCTTAAGGCATGCTTCAAGACAAGAAGTATGACTTCTTACCTTGAAGATCAAGATATGATCTTGATGATTTTATTTATATACATATTTTAGATCAAACGATCCTATATATAAGGAAAATATATGATCTTGATGCATGTTAGATAGATTAATAGTTAATCTTTAAAATTTCGTATTGATAATTGTTATCAAATTATTAAATATGCATGTCTCGGAGTTTATTTCTCCATACAAATGGTATCAGAGCCCTGGTTTCGTCTTGATCTAATTTATTGCATGTAAATTAATGCTCCTATTAATTTTATAATACTAGCTAAAATGGATCACTAGGCTATCAGGTCATAGATGGATTAAAAATCCAAATTACCCCATTCAACGAGGTATTCTATGACGTATAGCGGTACCACACTCTCAAAATGTTTTATATTTAATACATATTGATGTTGTATATAAGCATGATAATTGCTTTATATTTAACACATACTGATGTTGTATAAAAGCATTATAATTGCATGTTTAGTATAAAAACATAAATATGAGAGTCTTATTTAAATGTCAAATATTTATTCATAATTTTTTTAGATATAATCTAAATATAAGAATTATGAGTAGTTAAATAATGCAACTGATGCATGATTCAAAATATATGACATGAAATATATTTAACCTTATGGGTTAGCTAAATCAGGTCCATAAAGGGTTAGACCCTAAGGTTTAAATCAAATGGACTATAAGAGTATTTGATCAAATCTAAATTGATTAGATTAGGTTAATGATGCTCTAAATAAAACAATAGTTGTAGTTGATCATGTCCTTGTCTTTGATTAAACCAAATGGAGGTAGATTAGGCTCTGTGGTTGAGCATGAATCTCTTAGATGGTCAAATCAAAATTGGTTAACCATATGATGTCAAGGTGAGTTGGCAAGTTGCTCTAGGATCAACGATCGAATGGTTTTTAATTGGGAGCTACTTGTATTGATGCATCTTTAACGAGTTAATGGCATATCCCTCCCATTGATCTCACTTACCTGGTCAATATGGTGAACCATTTATGATTCAGATCATTTACCTGATTCGGATTGACCCATGCCTCTAAGAAAATCAGTCTGACTGATTTAGGTGCTACTTAACCTGACTTAATCTTGTTTCATTCTATCAATTTCATAAATTCAGAGGGAGAACTTGATTAGTCAATTTATCTTCAGATTATTAAATCCTCTAAAATTATTAGATCCTTAAAATGAAATAGTTATATGATAACTAGATCATAGCCTCCCATTAAGGTGGGTGATAATGAGTCTGATGTCTTGATAATCATTATAGGCACTCCATGCCTGGTGCTTGTCAACCATCGGAATTATCATTCATTATATGATAAGTCAGTGTAACTATTAAATAGACAGTCAAGTGGACCGAGCTTCACTCGGGCTTGGTTGTCTATTAATAGGTTACACTGATTATATCATTTAATGGTTAGACCTAACCAGAACTTTCAGTAGAAGCACTCCATGCCTGCTAAAGAGGAACATGGGGCAAAACTGAACACTAAGAATTATTTTGGGAAACAATTGGTTTTGAACATACTCTTAGATGCATATGGGTTGGCCAAGCTTCACTTGGGCATGTATGTAGTCTATGTAGATCTTAGTTTCCACTAAAGAATTAAGAATAATTCTTTGAATTGGGGTGTAGAGGCTGTCAATTTGAATAAAATAGTGGAAGAATCTTTAGACTAAAGTCCAAGTCTTTAGACTGAATCAATTTATATACTACTAAACTTTAGTTTTTCCTTATGCAGAATATGACCACTAATTTATCATTAAGGTCCCTATTGTATAGTGACAAGTTGAATGGTTTAAATTTCAATAGCTGGTTTAGAAAACTTAAGATCATCTTTGAGCATGAGAGAATTCTATATATTCTGAATAATCCTGCACCATAGATACCTAATGCAAACACTCAAAGTTCTGAGAGAGATACTTATCAGAAGTGGCTCAGTGATAGAACTAGCGTGCGTTGCATCATGCTAGCAGCAATGAACGATAAATTCGGTCGACGGTTCGAGAATGCTTAGCCGGAAGAAATCATTCAAGCGTTGAATGAATCTTTCGGCACACCCGACGACGTTGAAAGGCACAATACTAGTTGTGCTATTTTTAATACTCGAATGAGGGATGAATCTTCTATCACTGATCATGTATTGTACATGATCGAGAAGATAGAACTCCTAAGCAAGCTCAGCTTTCCCCTATATGAGCAGTTGGAAAAAGATGCAATCCTGAATTCCTTGCCTCCATCCTTTCGACCTTTCCTTACTCATTTTTGAATGACAAAGCCAGTAGTCAACTACCACGGTTTATTGGGGTTGTTACAGAACTTTGAGAAGGATAACCAGCTCTCTAAGGGTTTGGTTAATGTGGTTGAAGAATCTAAGGTAGGGCGTCAACCCTTTGGGAAAGGGAAGAAGAAAAAGGTGCAACATGCTAGGACATCTATAAGTGGTCAGATACAGAAGAAGAAAGTTGATAAAAGTCAAGCTGAATGCTTTCATTGCAAGATGCAAGGGCACTGAAAGAGGAACTATCCTCTTTACATTACCATACTTGATCCAAACAGGCCAAAGAAGAAAAGAGGCAAGATGTTACTCAACATGGTATTTATATGATAACACCTTATAATTTTTCTATATATTATAATCAGGCCTGGGTATTGGATACCGGGAATCCTTTTAACATTTGCAATTCATTGCAAGGACTACAGGTCACTAGAAGATTTGAGGACAATGAAAGATTCCTCAATGTCGGCGATGAAAGATTAGTTCTAGTTCTGGCATTAGGAGTTCTTGAAATAGTTTTCAATAGAAATGTCATTGTACTAAATGATGTCATTTTTGCCAACGTTCTTGTTGAACGTAATTTCTGTAGGCTTTCTTGCCAAAAGTTATTATGAAATTTTAATAAAGGATGTTACTTTGAATATCATTATGAATGGAGTCACTGTAATGACTGGTCATTTATCTAATGGCATATATATTATCATAGCCTATGAATGTAGTGTACAAATCAAGTAAGCACTCTAGAATAACTAATGTCATAGATATTTATCTTTGGCACCATCGGCTGGGTCATATCAATAAGAATAGATTAAACAGGTTAACTCAGGAGGGCATCCTTCGAGTTGATGATTGTGAATCATTAACTACCTGTGAATCCTGTCTTCTTGGTAAAATGATCAAGTCATCTTTTATTGGAAAAGGTGAAAGAGCCAAAGAGCTATTGGGTCTAGTATATACTGATGTATGTGGACCAATGAGCACTTGTGCCAAAGGTGGATATTACTACTTCATTACTTTTACAGACGACCTTTCTAGGTTCGGTTATGTCTATCTTATGAGACATAAATATGAGTCGTTTGAAATGTTCAAACTATATCATAAAGAAGTAGAAAAATAAACAGGAAAATGTATTAAGACCCTTCGATCAGATCGAGGAGGCGAATACCTTTCAAATGACTTTGTGACATATCTAAGGAAGAATGAGATTCTCTCCCAATGGACTCCTCCTGAAACATTGCAGCATAACGGTGTGTCGGAAAGAAGGAATCGAACTCTGTTAGACATGGTTCGGTCCATGATGGGTTTTGCAAGCTTGCCAATATCATTTTGGGGATATGCATTAGAATCAGCTTGTCATATTCTCAATAAGGTTCCATGTAAGTCTATTTTTAAAACTCCACATGAGATGTGGTATGGACATAAACCAGTTATCATCTATCTGAGAGTCTGGGGGTGTCCAGCTTATGTGAAACGTGCAAAATCAGACAAACTTGAACCCAAATCTGACAACAAACCAAAGGGTATTACTTCTACAATACTGAAGAACAAAAGTTGTTCATTAGTAATAGAACAATTTTTCTTGAGAAGGAGTTCCTTAGTGAAGGAACAAATAGCTCTAATGTTGAACTTGAGGAAGTTCATCAAGTAGAAGGAACAACACAAACCTTTGAACCCTTAGAATCTAAGTTGATTATATCAAACTCAAAACCCATTTTAGATGCACCATTAAGGCGATTTGGTAGAGTACCACATCAATCGGATAGATACTTAGGTTTCTTGGTCCAGAACGAAGATCCTGTTGAGCTTGATGAGAATAACAAGGATCTGATCACCTATATCGATGCTATGCAAAGGACTGAATCTGATAAATGGCTTGATGCCATGAAATTCGAACTTGATTCCATGAAAAAAATTAAGGTATGGACATTAGTTGACCCACCCGAAGGGATAAAACCTATAGGGTGTAAGTGGATTTTCAAGAGGAAAAGAGGCGCAAACGAAAAGGTAGAGACCTACAAAGCACGTCTGGTTGCCAAGGGGTATCGTCAACATTATGGTATTGACTATGACGATATTTTCTCCTGTGACAATGCTGGAATCCATTCGGATTATGCTAGCTATAGCAGCATACTTAGATTATGAGATTTGGCAGATGGATGTTAAAACCACTTTTCTAAATAGTAATTTAGAAGAAAAGGTGTATATGATATAGCCTGAAAGTTTTATATCTGAAGACGAGTCTAAAGTGTGCAGGCTACGGAAGTCCATTTATGGACTTAAGCAAGCATTTAGGAGTTGGAACATATGATTTGATAATATGATCAAATCTTATAGCTTTGTTAAGAAGAAAGAAGAACCTTGCATTTATAAATGGGCTAACGATTCCGTTATTGTATTTCTTGTATTATATGTGGATGATATTCTCTTAATCTGGAATGATATCCCTGCATTACAAGGAATAAAGACATGGTTATCATCACAATTCTCCATGAAAGATCTGGGAGAAGCCTCCTTCATCCTAGGGATGAAGATCTATAGAGATAGATCTAAGAGGATTCTTGGTCTATCCCAATCTACGTACATTGACACAGTGCTAAAGAGGTTTAGCATGGAGAATTCCAAGAAAGGCTATCTTCCGATAGGCTATGAAATTCATCTTTCTAAGAAGGATTGTCCGACAATTCCTAATAAAAGAGAACATATGAGTCGAATTCCATATGTTTCGACAGTGGGATCGATTATGTACACCATGACATGTATAAGACCAGATGTGGCATACTCACTAGGAGTAGTGAGTTGTACCAATCTGATCTAGGAGAAAAACACTGGCAAGTTTTTAAGACAATCCTTAAGTATTTGAGAAATACTAAGGACCAGTGGTTAGTCTATGGAGAGTCTGATTTGAAACTTGTTGGATATACTGATTCAAGTTTCTAATCAGATCATGATGATAGCAAAAGTGTATCGGGTTTCGTATTTATCCTAAATGGTGAAGCTGTTTGCTGAAAAAGTTCCAAGCAACATACAGTGGCAGATTCAGTATGCGAGGCAGAGTACATCGCTGTATCAGATGCCGCGAAAGAAGATGTGGCTACGAAAGTTCATCTCCGAGCTTGGAGTAGCACCTTCCTTAGATGGACCGGTCCTGTTGTATAGTGACAACACTGGTGCCATAGCTCAAGCAAAGGAACCACGAGCACATCAGCGCACCAAGCACATACTGCGTCGGTTTCATCTCATTCGAGAGATTGTAGAACGAGGTGACATAAATCTTCAGAAGATTGACGGAAAGGAAAACCTAGGTGACCCATTTACTAAAGCACTCAGCATCAAGGAGTTTGATGACTATAAGTTAAAGATGGGTATTAGATACTGTAATGAGTGGCTTTAGGCTAAGTGGGAGTTTGTTGGAAACTATATCCTAAAGCCAATCATTTGATGATTGTGCTAATGTAAATAGCATATAAATTGATATATTAATAAAAGTTATTTGGCAGTTTATTCATTACAAGAACATCTTCTTAAAACTCTTAATAGTAATGAAGTCCTCAGGATCTTTTTTCACGATAAAGGAGGATTTATTTATCTTGAAGGTCCTCAAAAGAGTTCGCGACCAAATGATATACTATGATAGGGCCATAGTACTATCAATTATAGGACGTTGTATATCATATTTGTTGATTGTCCTCTTAACCAAGGAGTGTAGAGACACTGGTATGATATACAGGTGAAAGTGTAGGAGTACATTTCACCGAACGTGACTCATTTCCGGATACTCTGTTGTCAAGAGTTAATCCGAGAAGATATGGGTATAAGTATCCTTAAGACCTAGGAATCACAACCGGTGACTTGCAAGCAACTCATTGTACGTAGGTGCCGGACCACCTGGATTTCTAATCCAACTACGAAAGGTTACTGGGTGTAGTCAAGTACTTGTGGTAGTCAGTTGTGGATCAAGATGGAATTTGACCTATCCTGTTAAAAGGAGAAATGTTTGTATTTCAATTTAGCAAGACCTTGGCCAAGGCACTTCATGTGAAAATCACATGATCACTAAAGTTGAAATCACTTTATGGATTTGTTGTTTAGAGTTGACAGTCTCTTAAGCCATCCTTAACATTTGTGGTCAAAAAGATGAATTATACAGTAACTATTTCTTAGGGTTCTTGGAGTTTGCTCGGCAACTCTTCGACCTATCCGAACGTCGGGTTCCATTGCTAGATGGGCACATCGATTAGTATAGAAAGTTGTTTCTATGCTATCGGTTTAGGTTCGAACCTAAAGAGTCACACGCATAGAAGTTTCCTAGGATGATCTATTTGCTGATCAACGATTGAGAATCGTATATGATTTAATTAATCAATTTGATTGATTGAATTATCTCAATTGTGTTAAGTACAAGTGAATCCGATTCAATTAGGTTTAAGTCTATTGGAAGGACTAATCAATTTCAAATATTAATTTGAAATTAGACTTGATTTGGATTTAAATAGATTCAGGACTAGCCAAATTTGATTTGGGCTAGGACCATGATCTATGTAGGTTCAATCCAATAAATTTAGATCAGCTTAAACCAAAACCCAAACCCAAACCCCATGTGTGAAAAGAGTTTTCTCGCACAAGGATCTCACATGATGAGATGGCTGAAATCTCATCTCATGAGAGATTAAATTCTCATGTAGAATTTAATGTATAACATTAATTTTCTCCAAATGGTTCCGTTGGAATTCTAAGTGTTAGAATTCATGTACCTCTTTGAATTAACCAATGATGGAATTCTAAGTGTTAGAATTCACATCTCTTTAGTTTTCACGTAAGAATTAACCAAACGCTGCGTCTCTTTGGTTTTCACCGAACGTCGGAATTAACCAAATGCTGCATCTCTTTGGTTTTCACCGAACGGCATAATTCTAAGTGTTAGAATTCAATGAGCTAAAGGCTACATTAAGCCTATAAATTAGAGTACATTCTTCACCAGATCATTGAACAACAACGAAATGTTATGGATTGAATTTCGAAAGAGTTAGAATAGAAAATCCTGGTATGATTTTGGTGTCAGCGAAAGTTTGGTGGATCTTGGAAGAAGATTCAAGCGGGAGGATTCAAGATCAGCAAAGTTATTTTTCCACGAGCTAGCATTTTCGGTAATCCGATCATTCGGGGACTTTGCGTGGACGATACTAGAGGCCAAACAATTGAACGACTGCAGAGCACAAAAGGATTTACAAATTGTCCTTAAGGTAAGTGATATGATCCCTAGATCTTAAGGCATGCTTCAAGACAAAAAGTATGACTTCTTACCTTGAAGATCAAGATATGATCTTGATGATTTTATTTATATGTATATTTTAGATCAAACGATCCTATATAAGGTAAAGATATGATCTTGATGCATGTTAGATAGATTAATAGTTAATCTTTAAAATTCCGCATTGATAATTGTTATCAAATTATTAAATATGCATGCCTCGGAGTTTATTTCTCCCTACAAAAGACTCATCAAATACTACATGAATTGACTCATCTATAATCAATACTTCTTATTGAACACTCTATATGCTTTGCTAGATGTAGAATATCCTAAGAAAATATCTTCATCTGACTTAGCATCAAACTTTTCTAGATTATCCTTTCCATTGTTATGAATGAAACATCTACAACCAAATGCATGAAAGTAACTAATGTTGGGTTTTCTATCATGACATAGTTCATAGAAAGTTTTCTTAAGAATTGGTCTAATCAAGGCTCTATTTAGGATGTAACATGCTGTGTTTATAGCTTCGCCAAAAAATATTTAGGCAGTTGGCTTTCACATAGCATGGTACAGGCCATGTCTTCTAGAGTCCTATTTTTTCTTTCTACCATCCCATTTTGTTGAGGTATCCTAGGTGCTAAAAAATTACGATGGATGCCGTTTTTAATATAAAAATATTCAAATAAATAATTTGCAAATTCAGTTCCATGATCACTTCTAAGAAATACTATGGTAGTATTTTTCTCATTTATGACTTTCTTAAAGAATTTTAGAAATATCGAGAAAGTCTCATCTTTATGAGCTAAAAATAGTATCCAAGTGAATTTAGAATAATCATCTACTATCACAAGACCATATTTCTTTCCTTCTAGACTTGTGATTCTAGTAGGTCCAAAAAGGTCAACGTGTAGTAGCTCGAGTGGCCTAAAAGTTGAAACAATATTTTTAGATTTGAAAGAATTCCTAGATTATTTTTTTAAATTGATATGCATCATAAATTCTATTATTTTTAAAATCTAATTTTGGAAGACCTTTAATCAAATCTATTCTAAGCAATTTTGAAATCAAGTGTGTGCTTGCATGACCTAATTTACGATGCTATAGTCACCCAATCATATTTACCTTAGCATTATCAGCAATTAGGCAATGATTACTTGCAGATAAATTATTCAAGTCAATTAAGTATACATTGCTATTTCTATTTCCAACAAGATAATGCTATTGTCAATGAGATTAGATATAGTGCAAATAGATGCTTCAAAGGATACTTTGAAATCTTTATCGCATAGTTGGCTAATCCTAATCAAGTTGTGTTTTAAGCTATTAACATATAAAATATTTTAATGAAAGTGGATGGAGTGATCTGAATTTTACCGATACCCATGATGTGACCTTGACCATTATCTCCAAAGGTCATCACTCCACCTCTTTTAGCTTCAAGGGTAATGAATTGATCTTTATCACTCGTCATATGTCTTGAGTAGCCGCTGTCAAGATACTATTTTTTTTAATCCTTTGACTGTAAGACACTCCTGTAAAGCAATCACATCTTATGTTTAGGTACCTAAGCCTTCTTGGATCATTCATGGTTAGTAGCAGCAAATATAGTTTCTTTTGAAATCCAAATCATCTTACCATTATAACCAGCATTTTATGAGAAAACTTATTATTGTAAACATAGGATTTATGCCCTTTCTTGCACAACAAAAATAAAAAAATATTTTTCAATCAATTTCTTAATAAAAAAATTGTTAATAAGTTTTTGTTTCTTATGTGGTTTGTAACCTAAACCAGCCTTATCAAAATAGCTCTTTGATTATTCAAAAGTAGATTGAGTCTTTTCGAGCTATAAGTAAACTTATCAATATTTTTATACTTTTAATTTTATTTTTTAAATTCTAATTTTTAGCAAAAACCATATTTTTCTCTTTCTCTAAATCTTGCATTTCAGATTTTATGTTTTCAAATTCAATGGTAAATTTATCTTTCTTTTTAAGAAGATTTAAATTTTTATTTTTTAAAATCTTGTCTTTGTTCTCAAAACCTTGAAATCATTCAATAATTCATTAAAAGCATCATAAAGTTCATCAAAAGTAAAGTCATAAGTAGGGTTTTCAGAACTTACCTCTTCTTCATTCCCCATAAGATATAAGTTGGCAACCTCTTGTTGTTCATCTTCGGATGAAGATTCATCACTATTACTCCATGTTGCAACATACGTTTTCTTTTTCTTTCTAAATCTCTTTTAAGTTGAGGACATTTGGATTTGTAATGTCCGGGCTTCTTGCATTCATAGCATATCATGGGATCTTTGTCTTTCTCCTTATCCTTCTCCTTATCTCCTTTCAATTTGATACCATTTTTTTTTTGTAAAATGGCCTCCTTCTTTGCATGAATTTTTTGAACTTTCTTGCAAGGAGAGCGATGTTTTCATCGTCTTGATCTTCTTCGCTGCTGCTCTTCTCCTTTTCAGCAGCTTTTAGTGTGATAGTCCTTTTTTTCTCACATCTTCTTCAAGATGTTGCTTCATTGTAAGTTTATGGGTCATGAGTGATCCAAGGAGCTCCTTCAAAGGTAGACTATTGAGATCTTTAGCTTTTTGGATTGCTGTCACTTTAGCTTTTCATGCTCTTGGAAGGGACCAAGAATTTTTCGATTAAGTTCAGAATTAGTATAAGTCTTTCCAAGACTTTTAAATTTATTCACTATATCAGTAAATCTAGTATACATGCATATGATGGACTCATTCTGATCCATGTTAAAGAGTTCATATTTATGCATAAGAATGTTAATCTTGGACACTTTAACTTGGTTGGTGCCTTATGGGTAACCTCCAATTGATCCCATATCTCCTTGGCTGAGATGCAAATAGATATTCTATTGAAATCATTTGCATTCAAGGAGCAGTATAGGACATTCATGGCCTTGGCATTGAGCTGGGCCATTTTTTGATCATTCTTATTCCAATCCCTTTTGGGCTTAGGAATAATGGATCCATCTACTAAGTGTGTGGGAGTGCTAGGATCATTGATAATGACACTCCATAAATCATAGTCTAAAGCTTGAATGAATATCCTCATTCTGGCTTTCCAATATGAGTAATTTGTGCTATTAAACAAAGGTAAACGATTTATGGATTGTCCCTCATAAAAAGAAGAACCAGCTTGAGCTGGCATTTAGAGCTTTAGCTCTTGATTATTAGATCAAGAAAGGATGAGCACTAGCTCTGATACCAATTGTTGGCCCAGATAGCAATCCAAGAGAGAGGAGGGGTAATTGGGTTCTTAAAATTTTGGCTCTTAAAATAATTTTACAAAGTGATAGTGCACAAGGATATATGCAGTGAGTGTGGTGCTAAGAATGCAAAACATAGTATAAAAGAGAGTAAAAGAAAAAGATACAAGTACGACAAACACAAAGATTTATAGTGGTTCGGTGTTAGCTATACCTACATCCACTCCCAAGCAACTCTTAGGCCCATACTATAATCATCCTGATTACAACCGAGTTATTTTACAAGCTTACAACTCAAACTTATTATTTATAATGGGATCACAATGAACCCAGCCGATTTTCATAGGCTCACCAGCATAAAACCTATCAGAAGCTACCTTAGCTTGCACAAGGCCAAACTGTCTCACCTGATTCAATCTCCTGATTGAATCAGTAATCAATGTAATAAGGATAAGGTTACAATATATATACAGCTCCTTAAATGAGCAAATAAGCAATATAAACAAGATAGAAATAGAAAAGCCTGATTTAGAAGATTTTTGAAGTTGAGCTTTTCTTCTTTTCTTCTTTTTCTCTTTTTCTCAGAAATGATCTTCCTCAAGATGGGATTGAAGCTTTGAAAGATTCGTTGATGTAGAGGCTTTTGAAGAACTAGGAATTTCTTCTTCTTCTTTTTATTTGATGGAAATCCTTCAACATTGGCTTTTGAATACTTTAGATTTCTCTAAACTCTTTTTTGTGCAAAAGTGAAATAAGGATAATAAAATTATGAGGTATAAAGCACGACTAGTTGCCCAAGGGTTCTCATAAAGACCCGGTATTGATTATGAAGAGACGTATTCTCCTGTGATGAATGCAATAATTTTTTTATATTTAATTAGTCTGGTAGTGCATGAAAAACTTGAATTGCATCTTATGGATATAGTGACCGTCTATCTATATGGCTCACTTGATAATGATATCTATATGAAAATTTTAGAAGGATTACAATTGCCTAAAAAGTTCAACTTAATTCGAGAGAACTTTATTCGATAAAATTATAGAAGTCTCTCTATGGGTTAAAATAAGCAGGGCATATGTGGTACAATCATTTGACTAAATACCTGTTGAAACAAGGCTATAACATTGATCCTATATGTCCTTGCATCTTCATAAAG
Organism: Calamus simplicifolius; assembly: GCA_900491605.1. NCBI lineage: Eukaryota > Viridiplantae > Streptophyta > Magnoliopsida > Arecales > Arecaceae > Calamus > Calamus simplicifolius. Next base: position 64,377 of record UESW01005042.1, on the reverse strand, counting down.
AGATTTGGATCATAATTTATGATCATTGCAGTATATGTTGATGATTTGAACATAATTGAAACTCCTGAAAAGCTTCAAAGGCAACATATTGCCTAAAATAGAAATTTGAAATGAAAGATCTTGGAAGAACAAAATTTTGTTTTGGCCTATAGCTCGAGCATCTTAAGAATGAGATTTTTGTGCAATAATCTGCTTATACAGCAAAGATACTTAAAAAGTTTTATATGGATAAAGCATACTCATTGAGTACTCTGATGGTCGTAAGGTTACTTGAAATCGATAAAGATCCTTTCCGACCTAAGGAAGATGACGAAGAACTACTTGGTCCTGAAGTACTATATCTTAGCGCAATAGGTGCATTAATGTATCTTGCGACTCACACTTGGCCTGATATATCTTTTTAAGTAAACTTGTTAGGAAGATATAATTCTTCGCCTATAAGGAGGCATTGGACAGGTGTTAAGCACATATTCCAATACCTCAAAGGTACAATGGTTATGGATTTGTATCATTCAAATTTGTCAAAATCCAAGTTGGTAGGTTTCGCAGATGCAGAATATTTGTCTGATCCTCATAATGGTCGATCACAAATGGATTGTCTTTGCATATGGTGGCACAACTATTTCATGGCGTTCTACAAAATAAACAATTATGGCTACATCATCTAATCATGCTGAAATTTTGGCAATTCATGAAGCAAGCGAGAATGTGTATGGCTTAGATCGGTAATCCAACACATTCATAAGACATGTAAATTATCCTCTCAAAAGAAGGTACCAACTATTTTGTATAAGAATAATACAACATGCATAGCTCAACTGAAAGGAGGGTATATCAAAGGTGACAGAACAAAACATATATCCCTAAAGTTCTTTTTTACTCATGACCTTCAAAAAAGTGGTGCTATTAATGTTCAACAAGTTCGATCTAGCAATAATTTCGCTGATTTATTTACGAAAGCACTATCTACAAAGAGATTTGAAGAGTTAGTCTGAAAAATTGGACTACGACGACTCAAGGATCTCGAATGATAATTTTAAGGAAAGTATATCAAGAGATGCAGTCAAAAGAAGAGCAAAATACTGTACTTTTTTTTCTTAGCTATGTTTTTGTCCCATTAGATTTTCTTAGCAAGGTTTTTAATGAGGCCGTATCCCCTCTCAATAAAAGACATGAATGATGTATTCTTTCCTTCACTAAGAATTTTTCATGGTCAAATAAATGGACATCTAAGGAGGAGTGTTATAATATTGCCAATAAAATGAATGTTTATTCTAAGAGGAGGTTATTCCAAGAGAAGGTTATATCTATTGGCATTACCTATGTAAATGCTTATTAATATTGATGAATATAACATCTTTTTCTATGCTTATAAATAAATGGCATGGAGTTATATTTGAGATATCCGGATGGAATAAGAGAGAAAATATATTCGAATATTTTCTTTTTTAGTCTCTTTGTTCTATTGTTACTCTTTAATTATATAACACGTTATTAGCACGACTCTCTATCTCATCATTTTATATTTGTTGAAGAAACTTTTATTGAAGTAAATATCATTTATATATATACGATTGTCTCTAGTCCTTGATAAATTTGAAATAATTTTCATTCTAATTTACTTTATGTGCTTTGATAGTATTATTATGGTAAATTTGGCAAAACTTGATTTTGTGGCACTAGATATTATGGGCAAAAATTATCTGTCATGAATACTTAATGCTGAAATCCATCTAAAGGCTAATGCCTTTGTGATACAATTAAAGATAGTAATGAGGCATCCAACCAAGACAAAGCAAAAGCAATGATCTTCTTGCGACACCACCTTGACGAGGGATTGAAAGTTGAATACCTAATGGTAAAAGATCCCCTTGTCCTTTGGAATAGTCTAAAAGAGCGTTACGACCATAAAAAAATAGTCATTCTCTCCAAGGCTCGTTATGACTGGATGCACTTACATCTACAAGATTATAAGATAGTAAGTGAATACAATTCAGCTATGTTCAGAATTACTTTTCTGTTGAAATTATGTGAAGAAAAAGTCATTGATGAGGATATGCTTGAAAAAACCTTTTCCACTTTTTATGCTTCCAATTTGCTTTTGCAGCAACAATATCATAAAAAGGGTTTTAAGAAATATTCTGAACTAATTTTCTACCTTCTTGTGACTGAATAAAATAATAAACTTTTAATGAAAAATCATGAAGCCCATCCAACTGGCTCTGTAGCATTCCCTGAAGTGAATGCAACTACATATCAATTTTATAAACAAAGGCATGATCATGGACGTGACCGTGGACGCAGACGTGGTCGAGGATATTTTGGTTATCGTGGTGGTCATGTTAAAACTCCTTCTCACCACCTGAAGTTGGAGAAGAATGAGAAGACAATTGGGAAAGGCAAAGGGGACTTAAGTAAAAAATTTGATGGACAACTCATGCTATCGTTGTGGAAAGAAAGGTCATTGGTCACGTACCTATAGTACGCCAAAACATCTCGTTAAACTTTATTAGGAATCATTGAAAAAGAATAAGAGAAAGATGGAAACAAATTTTATTTCTGAATCTAGCCCTTCATATTGGATTTGATGATCTGGATGTTGCTGACTTCTTTATCCAACCAGAAGAAAATAATGATTATCTAGTTGATAGCATGAATGTATAAGAATAATTTTAAGAATGCCTATGTTATCAAATAATACCATGCAATAAAATAATATCTTATTATACATATGTTTGTTTTAAAGAAACTGATGCAATGATGAATTATGACTTTTAATTTTTATGCCTTTATATACCTTGTGTTTTAATTTTAATTTCACTATATGTCATTCTTTTCATGAAGAAAATGAAATTATCTCGAGTAGGATCTTTTATCGACAATAATAATTTGTGCCTTGTCGATAGTGCTACAATGCACACTATACTTAAAGATATGAAATACTTCTCCTACTTAAGAATGCAGGCAACAAATGTTAATACAATTTGTGGTAGTGCAAATTTGATTGAAGGCTGTGAAAGGGCCCATATCATTTTGTCTACATAAACAAAATTCATAATTGATGATGCCTTATATTCTGAAAAGTCTCAAAGAAATTTATTGAGTTTTAAAGATATTCGCAGAAATGGATATCAAATTGAGACAACTAATGAAGGCAATATTGAGTATTTGTGCATTACAAGTACAATCTTAGGCAATAAATACGTATTAGAAAAATTGCTTGCATTTTTCTTTAGTTTATACTACACAAATATAAGCACAGTTGAAGCATATGCTATAGTAGAATTATAGAGAATTCATGTGGACATTCATTAAAGAATCAAAAAATATTACAACCAAATGAATTCTCATATGCTGCTTGCTCTCAAGGCAAATTAATTATTAGGCCATCATCAGCTAAAATCAAGACTGAATCTCTTAAATTTCTGGAACGCATACGTGGTGATATTTGTGGACCCATTCACCCACCAAGTGGATCATTTAGATATTTTATGATTTTAATTGATGCTTCAACTAGATGGTCACATGTATGCTTATTATCGACTAGCAACATGGCGTTTGCGAGACTACTAGCGCAATTAATTTGACTACGCGCTCATTTTCCAGATAATCCTATTAAGACAATACGCCTTGACAATACTGGTGAATTTACTTCTCAAGCATTCAATGATTATTGTGTTGAACATCTTGTAGCATATATTTATACTCAAAATGGTCTTGTGGAATCGCTTATCAAATGAATCCAACTGATTGCAAGATCATTACTTATGAAAGGAAAACTGCCTTTGTCTACATGGGGACATGCTATTTTACATAAAGCAGCACTTATTCGCATCAGGCCAACGAATTATCATAAATTCTTTCCGTTACAATTGGTTTATGGTCAGGAACCAAATATTTCTCATCTAAAATTTTTTAAATGTGCGATTTATGTTCCAATTGTTCCACCATAATGCACTAAGATGGGACCTCAAAGGAAGTTAGGGATATATGTTGGGTATGAATCTCCATCTATAATTAAATATCTTGAACCATCTACAGGAGATTTATTTACGACACGTTTTGCTGATTATCATTTTGATGAGCCTATTTTTTCAACATTAGGGGAAGAAAATAAGCAGCCGATAAAAAAATTAGTTGGAATGAATTATCATTGTCCCATCTTGATCCTCATACAAAACAACATAAACATGAAGTTCAGAAGATAATTCGCATTTACTGACCTTAAAAGAGTGACATATACCAGCTGCAAATGCTCCAATCAGAATTGTTGTCCCTGAAGGACAACCTACCATTGCTAATGAGATAAAGGGACAAGTAAAGCATGGTAGACCAGTTGGTTTCAAAGATAAAAACCCTCGCAAAAGAAAAGGAGCAAAGCATTTAGATGATCAGATTGAAGATACTATAACGCGAGAAAAGATCCCCGGTATAATAATAAAAGTAATTGAGACTCCAGATGAGTCTAAGAATAAGGTACCTAAAATCAAAGAAAATGAAGAGATCTCTATCAATTATGTTATGATTGAGGAAAGATGGAACCGATATAAGATGATAGTTGATGATAAGTTTGCATATTATGTTGTGCAAAATATTAAAAATAAAAATAAGGATCATAAACCAATGTCTATGGCAGAATGTAGACATCGATAAGATTAGCCAAAATGGAAGGATGCAATCGATTCTGAATTAAAATCGCTAGCAAAACGTAAAGTTTTTGGACCAGTTGTCCAAACACCTACTAATATAAAACCTGTAGGATATAAATGGGTATTCGTACGAAAGTAAAATAAGGATAATGTAATTGTAAGGTATAAAGCATGACTAGTTGCCCAAGGATTCTCACAAAGACCCGATATTGATTATGAAGAGACGTATTCTCCTATGGTGGATGCAACAACTTTTTGGTATTTGATTAGCCTGGCAGTGCATGAAAAACTTGAATTGTGTCTTATGGATGTAGTGACAGCCTATCTATATGGCTCACTTAACAATGATATCTATATAAAAATCCTAGAAGGATTACAATTGCCTGAAAAGTCTAACTCTAATTCGAGAGAACTTTATTCAATTTGCAGAAGTCTGTCTATGGGTTAAAACAAGCAGGGCGTATGTGGTACAATTATTTGACTTAATACCTGTTAAAACAAGGCTATAACAATGATCCCATATGTTCTTGTGTCTTTATAAAGAGATCTGAATCATAATTTGTGATCATTTGCAGCATATGTTGATGATTTGAACATGATTGGAACTCCTGAAGAGCTTCAAAGGGCATCAGATTGCTTAAAACTAGAATTTGAAATGAAAGATCTTAGAAGAACAAAATTTTACTTTGGCCTGTAGTTTGAGCATCTTAAGAATGAAATTTTTGTGCACCAATCTATTTATACAACAAAGATACTTAAAAGGTTTTATATGGATAAAGCATACCCATTGAATACTCTGATGGTCATAAGGTCACTTGAAATCAATATAGATCTTTTTCGACCTAAGGAAGATGACAAAGAACTACTTGGTCCTAAAATACGATATCTAGCGTAATAGGTGCATTAATGTATCTTGCGACTCATACTCGACCTAATATATCTTTTTCAGTAAACTTGTTAGGAAGATATAGTTCTTCGCCTATAAGGAGGCATTGGGCAGGTGTTAAGCACATATTCTGATACCTCAGAGGTACAATGGATATGAGTTTGTATTATTCAAATTTATTCAAATATGAGTTGGTAGGTTTTGCAGATGCAGGATATTTGTCTGATCCTCATCATGATCGATCACAAATGGGTTGTCTTTACATATGGTGGCGCTGCTATTTCATGGCGTTCTACAAAGCAAACAATTGTAATTACATCATCTAACCATGTCAAAATTCTGGCAATTCATGAAGCAAGCCAAAAATTTGTATGGCTTAGATCGGTAATCCAACATATTCAAAATATATGTGGATTATTCTCTCAAAAGGAGGTACCAACTATTTTGTATGAGGATAATATAGCCTGCATAGCTTAACTGAAAGGAGGGTATATCAAAGGTGATAGAACAAAACATATATCCCCAAAATTTTTTTTTACTCATGACCTTCAGAAGAGTGGTGCTATAGTTCAACAAGTTCGATCTAGTGATAATCTTGATGATTTATTTACGAAAGCACTATCTACAAAGAGATTTAAGGAGTTAGTCCGAAAAATTGGACTACGACGACTCAAGGATCTCAAATGATAATTTTAAGGGAAATATATTAAGGGATACAGTCAAAAGAGGAGCAAAATACTGTACTCTTTTTTTTTTTAGCTATGGTTTTATCCTATTGAATTTTTTTGGTAAGTTTTTTAATGAGACAATATCCCTTTCAATAAAAGACATGAATGATGTACTATTCCCTTCACTAAGAATTTTCATGGTAAAAAAATGGACATCCAAAAGGGAATGTTATAATATTGCTAATAAAATGGATATCCATTAGTATTCTAAGGGGAGGTTATGTCAAGTTATAAAGATGATATCCATTGATATTCTAAAGGAGGTTATGTCTATTGGTATTATCTAAACATTTTTTACCATTTGCCTATAAATATTTGGCATGAAATTGTATTTGAGAAGCATGGATGAAATAAGATATGGATGAAATAAGAAAAATAAAATAAGAGAGAATATATTTCAATACTTTCTTTTCTTAGCCTCTTTGTTCTATTGTTACTCTTTAATTATATAATACGTTATCTATTGTTACTCTTTTTATATAATATTTAAACATCGTCTTAAGAACTAGTTTTATTCTTTGTACTGGTTATAAGTGATCTATTATTAAGATATAAGGATCTGTTTCGACGAATCTTCTGTTATAAGATATAATTAAGGAACATAATCGCACGACGTGCATATAACGCACTCTAAGTTTCATCCCAATCCAAGCATAGCCAGCATGTCATTTGTATAGTTTATCTTTTTATTTGACTTTATCTATTTATGGCCCAAGCTAATTAGTCTAACCTATGCCATAGTCCTGGTCTTCAGTCCTGAGGCTAGAGACCTTGCATGGCTTTAGCTATGGTTTCAACCGAGCAAAACAGATTGATATGGCTAAAATATACTATCGGCCCTTAAACTTCTACGACAAATATATTTTGATCTTTAAATTTTCAGTTGTTTGATGTCTTATTAATACGATCAGTTAAATTAACAAAACAATTAATGTGTCGTCTTGATTTGACTGATTGGATTTGAATAAATAAATTGATTGACAAGATGAAATATCAATTACGCTATCAATTTTAACTATTTTATGAAACAAAATATCAGGTATATAATATTTTTAAAATATAAGAAATTAAATTATAATAATAAAAAGTTTAATAGTTAAAATTAATTTTGAGTAAAAATTTGAGGATTAAAGGTTTGTTTTTGCCAATTGATCAACTTGGGCCACGTCCAAACCACCTGTTTTTGCCTTGCGAGCTTGACCTGGGAGCTAGCAACACTGAAACCATATCAAGTATATTACCCCATGTTAGAATTTGTCTTGAATGCACGTAGGAATAGGGATTTGAGAGACTATTTTGTAGAAAAGAAATGCTAGTAATTCTAGAATTTGATGAGAAGCAATTCTTATAAACTTTAGTTTATTTTTTAATGATAATTTTTTTTCTCTTTAATTTTTGTAGATGTAGGTTAATGGCCGAATCATGTAAATGCCGAATCATGTAAATGCCTCTGTCTACTCTCTTATTTTGATTTTACTCTATTTTTTTTTTAGTATTTGGTTCTTAAAATGCTTTTGATATAACAAGTGATATCATCATGAACTTACTTCTCCAACTGATAACATAGGTGCTTTGAGAATCGTGCGAGCGCTGCTCCGGTTCTGGTTTGTGCTGTGCTTTGAGATTGGTGTTACGGTCGTCGTCCTCCCTGATCTCCGACGATCTTCGCCGCCTGGGGAAGAGACTCTCGGTAGACGTTCGTCTGGTTAATCCCTGTCTTCCCATGGCGTCGGATGGGACTGAGGGTGGTCGGAATCGGGCTGTGGAGCAGGGGTTCAAATGGATATTTTCGTCCCCTTCGCGGAGGTGGTGAGGCTGGTTGCTCGGTTTCCGGAGGTCGTTCGTGTCTCGGAGCCGATGCTGGAAGAGGAGATGTCGGGGTGGCAGAGGAGGGCTGTTCTCGCCCGCTCTTTCCTTCGCTGGGTGCCGGCTGAAGCTTACCTTAGGGAGTTCAGAAGAGCTGGGATCCAAGGCGCCATCGTCCCGACTAGCTTGGCGCATCGGTGCCATATTTTTCGGTTTGAAGACCCAGCGGCGTGCTACCTGGTTCTTAACCGGCCGTGGGTGGTTAATGGTCAGATTGTTGGGACGGAGGCTTGGAAACCGGAGTTCTTCCCGACCGTGACTCCATTGCTTCGGCTCTGGTTTGGGTGAGACTGCCCAATCTACCAAGGAGTTCTGGAGGGATGATATTCTCAAAGCAATCATGGAGCCTGCTGGAGTTTTCTTCGGCGCTGATGCTGCCATTCAGTCGAAGAACAGGGGCGGCTATGTGAGGGTTGCTGTGCGTGTTGACCTCTGCCGTTCCCTGAGGCCAGGGACGAGGGTTCAGGGGATCCGGGGGCCGTTTTGGCAGCAGTTCATCTTTGAATCCTTGGAGGGGATATGCCCGAGTTGTGGATCCTTGCATTTGAAGGGGCCGTGCTCGCCGCCGGCCATGGCTGAGGGTGAGGAGGAAGCCTGTGGTCCGGTCTTTGGGCCGTGGATGTCTCCTGTTCGTCAACGGAGAAGTGTTGCTGTTCCACTGTCGAAGCCTCCTCCAGCCTCTCCTCCTAGCTCTGCTTCTTAGCCTGTTCCAGCGAAGTCGGGTGTGCCGAAGGGGTGGCAGGTTCCGGCGAAAGTAGCTCGCAGACGCCTCCCTGTGTCTTCGATCAATGGTTCGGCCAGTCTGAAGCAGGGAGGAGATAAGGGTGATTCGGCTCTGATAGCCGTGCCGGTCCTTTTGCAGCGTACCAGTTTTAAGGAATTTGATAAGGGAAAGTAGAAACGGTGTCTGAATGTGGCCTATGATCATTCAATGTCCCAATCTTTTGCTTCATCAAATCCATTTGCCTCTCTAGGACTGGTTTCCAATGACTGGGAGCAGTCCAAGAAAGTGGATGCCGGTCCGGGGCCCCTCAAGCGTGCCAGGCCGGTCGACAGTGTGTCCCCTAGGTCTGTATCCAAATTGGAGAAGAGAAAGGGTAAAGCTAAGGGCTCCAACCCCAAAAGCAGAATAGATCTAATTCCTTCTTCAGTTAGATCGAACCAACCCTCTTGCTGCCTGACCAAGGGTCCGAGGGCTGGTACGGTCACCCTGGATAGGGTCGCTGATCACGATAGCGAGGCATCCTCTGAAGGTTCTTTGGGTCAGGGAAAAGATTTATTGTCATCTGTTCATCTTCAAAGGTCAGGGGACACTGAAGGGGATACAGGTGTTATGCAGGCTTATCCTGAGGGTGGCACCCGGTCTACTAGGTGTCTTTCTGATAGTGATATGGCTGAGGTCCAGGGGGACTCCCCATCTATCTCCAGCTAGTCTATGAAGATCTTAATATGGAATGTTCGAGGTGCTAGTAAGCCCTCATTTCGTTCCTCTTTTGGTAGATTGTTGCAACTTTATAATTTTGATATATGTGTTCTTCTAGAAACTAGGCTATCGGGGGACAGCTTGAAGCGGTTTCGAAGACAGATTGCCGGTCTTGGTCCTCTTATGCGGTGGAGGCTGAGGGGCTGTTTAGGGGTATTCTGGCCATCTGGCACGATTCTGCTGTCAAGATTGATGCTTTCCATCAGTGTAAACAGCTGATCGGTCTTGTTGTCACTGAGGGGACTTCTGATCCCTGGCTCCTATCGGCGGTCTATGCCAGCACGGATTTTGGGAGAGACGGGTCCTTGGTCTGAGGTTCTTTCCCTCCTTGCCCAAGGGTTGCCTTCCATTGTTGCCGGTGACTTTAACTGTATCTCTGAGGCTGGTGAAAAGCGGGGGGTAGAAGATTCACTAGTTCTACTGATATTGTTGAATTTAGAAATTTTATTGGGTCTTCTGGATTGATGGATTTGGGGTACTCGGGGCCCCAATTTACTTGGTATAATAATCGGCAGGGATCTGCTCGTGTGTGGGAGAGATTGGATAGAGCTCTTGCCACGGCTCCGTAGCTTCAGATGCACCCGGCTTTTACTGTCACTCACCTCCCGAGGATCGCTTCTAATCATTGTCCCATTTTGATATCTTCGGAGGCCGATTAGCATCAGAGGAAACAGTTTAGATTCGAGCGTTTCTGGGCGGTTCATTCGGCAGCTCGTTCTATTATTTCTCAGATTTGGCACCTTCCTGTTAGAGGTGATGCTGTCTATAGGCTTTCTCGACGTCTTCTGTTGGCCAGGCGAAGACTTTCCAGATGGAACAGACTGGAGGTAGGGAATCTGGTTAGGCAAGTCGAGCAGGTTGAAGCTGACATTAGTGCTCTTCAGCGGAAGGAGGATTCGATGGATTTCTTTTGGACTCTGACCTCTCCTTGTTGCGCGAGAATCTCGCTCTCCATCACTCCTTCTTCGGCAGCAAGAGATGTTTTGGAGGCAGAGGTCCAGGGTTCAGTGGATTAGTGAAGGAGACCGCAATACCAGATTCTTTCATCAGGCAACTTTGAGAAGGCGGGCTGCTAATAGGATTCGGAGGTTAGCTGATGATGAGGGAATTTTATGGAGGACATCCAGTCTATTCGGTCTCAGCTTTTCCAGTTTTCTAGTCTAGATGGACTGATTCCACTGCGGTTGGTGCTCCGGTTTTTCAGGTCTCTGATTCCAGAAAGGTTTCCAATACAGATAACGCTTGGCTTGTCAGGCCGATCACTGTGGAGGAGATTCGCCTGGCCCTTTGGGATCTTGGTCCGGACAAGGCCCCTGGGCCAGATGGGTTTCCGCCTTCTTTTTCCGCCATTATTGGGATATTGTGGGGCAAGAGGTGGTTCAGGCTATCCAGTTAGTTTTCCAATCTAAATGCATTCCTTTGGATTGGAACCGGACTCTTATCACTCATGTGCCCAAGCGCTCCGATGCTTCTCTCCCTCAGCATTTCAGGCCCATCAGCTTATGCACTACTCTGTACAAGGTATGTGCCCGTCTTTTAGCTAGCCGCCTTCGTGTGGTGATTCCCCGTCTTATTTCAGAGGAACAAGGGGCATTTATTAGAGGGCATTCTATCTCGGACAACGTCCTTATTACTCAGGAATTTATGCATGATCTTCAGAGAGCCCCAGCTAGACGGTGTCTTATGGCTGTTAAGCTCGATATGGAAAGAGCTTACGATAGACTGAGTTGGGCCTTCCTGCACTACTCTCTTCAGGAGTTTGGGTTTGATGAGTTGTTTGTTGAGTGGATCATGGCATGTATTCAGAGTCCTTCTTTCTCTCTTATTATTAATGGAAGCCCGACCGAGTTCTTCCATTCTTCGGTAGGGTTACGCCAGGGGTGTCCCCTATCCCCCTGTTGTTCATTCTGGCAGCGGATGATCTTTCTCGAGCTTTCTATCAGGCTCAGCTAGATCGGTCTATTGTTCCATTTTCGGCAGGAGTTGGTGGCCCTTCTGTCTCACATCTTCTGTTCGCCGATGATTGTATTTTCCTAGGTCAGGCTTCTAGTGAAAATGCGGCTGTTCTTGGTTCTATTCTTCAGAGATACTGTCAGGCTTCGGGTCAGAAGGTTAATTTTCTTAAGTCTTCCATTGCTTTAGCCCGAAGACCCCAGATCAACCAGAGAAGCTATCACCAGTATGTTGGGTATCTCTACTCTGACTGATAGGTTTATGTATTTGGGGATCCCCATGACTGGTCGACGTCCCCGGTGTGCTGACTATGTCGATCTGGAGAGGCGTATTCGTCAGTGTATCGAGGGGTGGCAGGTCACCGGCTTATCTATGATGGCTAGAGTTACCATTATCCGGTCGGTTCTTTCCTCCCTTCCTCTTTATCTTGCTTTCGAATGCGGTCATCCCTACTACCTATCTTAAGAGGATTGAGAGATATTTAGAGACTTTCTATGGGCCTCCATGCAAGATGGGCGTGGTCTCCACCTTCTATCATGGGATAAGATTGTATGCCACTTCAAGAAGGGGGCCTTGGGATCCAATCTCTGATGGTCAGGCGTCAAGCTCTATTGGCTAGGCATGCAGCACGTTTCCTCCTTGAGCCGCAATGTATGTGGAGTTCTTTGATGAGAGCAAGGTATGGTGATTGGAAGTCCGGGAGCATATAGAGCCGCCCAGGGGGTGTTCCTCCTTCTGGAAGGAGGTGTGTCAGTATGGCGACTCTATTTTGAAGAATATCTCTTGGATGATTGGAGATGGCCTTTCCATTGATGTAGTTTAGGATTCTTGGATCTATGAGCTCCCTCTATCCCGGTGGCCTTCTTTTATTAGTATTGATGTTCCTTATGATCTGAGGGTTAAGGATTTGATTTCATCTGATTCCCCCTCTTGGCACACTCCTACTGTGACTAGCTTCTTCGGCGATGAGCTCTCTCGCCGGATTCTCACCATTCCTCTTACTTCCGATCCTTCGGCGGATATTAGGGTATGGCAGAGATCGTGCTCTTCTAGGGCCCCTTCTAGGGACCTTATGAAGGTTTTTAGGCCTCAGGCCCAGTGTATTGAGGATGCAGCTTGGATTTGGTCGCTCCCTACTCTTCCTCGGGTTCAATTATTTATTTGGAAGCTGCTATGGGGCTGTCTTCCGACTACTGCTCTGCTCTCCCATAGGGGTGTGCTAATCCAGTCGACATGCCCTCTATGTGGTTTGGAGGAAAAGTCTATAGATCATGCTATTTTTATATGTCCTAGAGCCAGGAGGATATGGTACTCGATGGGTTATTTTGGTACAGTGGAGGCTTCGGGTTCCCCGCGATCTCTCTTTCTTCATGATCTCCGCAGGGCCCCTCAGCATAAGCATGGTCTCTGGGCGGTTACGGCTCATCAGATCTGGATATCTAGGAATATGCTCATCTTTTCGGAGGATCTTATTTCTTCACATCGGCTTGTGCGGAGGATTAGATCATTGGCTGCGGACTGCGCCCAGGCTTCTCTTTCGGTTGGTTCTGACAATTCTGGCCTCTGGGGATCCCCTGCTGCTGTGGCAGCGAACCGGCATACGGTTTTTATTTGGGAGCCCCCCCACCAGGATTTGTCAAAATCAACTTTGATGGGAGTGTCCGAGGTAGATTTGGCGGTTCTGCTTTCATCATCCGTGGGCCTCAGGGAGATATGTTGGCAGCAGGTGGTTTCGGCAACCTGGATTCCTCTGTTCCTATTACTGAGCTTTATGCTGCTTGGGCAGGTATTTCTTATGCCTTTCAGATTCTTCAGGCTAATAGGTGCGTTATTGAGGGTGATTCGATGGTGGTCATTGGGTGGCTGAGAAAGGAAAATTTATCTGAAGCCCCTACTATCCCTATTCTCAGGGATATATGGTCTATCTTGCAGAAAGTTGATACTGTCCAGGTACGGCACATATATCGTGAAGCCAATGCGGCGGCTGACTGGATGGCAGCTTCAGTGGCTCAGAATGCTGGTTATTGGATTTGGAGACAGGATGACCCTTGTTCTACTGTTTTGCAGCAAATCTTGTATTTCGATATATCTGGGTTGTCGTACTAGACTAGTGTGACCGCCCATTTGTAACAAAAAAAAAAAAAACAAGTGATATCAGAGTGTCTCTCAACGCCTCATGTATTGTAGATTGAAGGCTCTAATGGTGCATTTTGATAATTTATTTTGACTACCATATTATGTCTGCCAATTTCACTGACTTGCATCCTTCCTCTTGATTTTCTCGTCTTTATAAGTTGAGAAACAACAGATCCAACACAGAGACAAAAATATCAAAATACAAAATATTGCATTGATTACAGGCGTGTAACCTTTTTTTTTTCTTTTTTTTCTTTAAATCTAGTACCTGATAAAAATGTATTTTATCGAAGCTTCTTATACACCTGCTAGATATATTCATCCAGTGGTCTTCCATTTTTTTTCTTCCAAAAATTCAAGAAGAAAAAAGAACTATGACATGTTACTTCTCTTTTCAACTTAATTCTAAATGGTCTTTTTTTCCCTCAAAAAAATATACAGCATTTCTTTTTCGGTTCCTAAGACAAAACATTCATGGTGACCCAGCTAGTGATGGATTGGGTCGATTGCCATCTATTTAGCAATGGCCATTTTTTTTTGTTAAATTTTATTATAAATTTTAAACTCTTTAAATAAAGAGGAGGGAAGCAAAGCCATGAGTCATTCATATAAATATATCTTATGGTAAATTATATTTATAAAAGTATATATGCAAAAAAAAAATTTAAAAAATAAAGTATGATTATTGTTTAATGGATAAAAACTAATCAAATCAATAATTTGTTGAATAACAAGAACTAACCTACTCTAGAAATTAAAAAATAATTGTTGCGTTCATGCTTCTCAAGAAAATGGATCATGTCAAACTTCCATATGAAAATGGAGTAATATTGAAACACATGTATAATAAGACTTTTTATTTTAAAAATTATTAATAAAATCTTGAGCATTCCTAGCGGCAAAGATTTATTGCATTCCAAAAAAGCGGAAAAAAAGCAAAGAATATTAAAGACTACTTGAAGTGTTGTAAGTGGAGTCACATATAATTCAAATTATAGATGTATAGTAGCATATTAATATACTTGCAACTCAAATTATGCAATAAGTAGAGATGCTCATTGAATACAACTCAAGATAATCATGTAATAAGATGGCTTTTAGTCAACTAACTACAGAATAAGCTGTGGCCCTTTAATTAGATATCATAATTTTTAAAAAAATATGTATTTTTTTCTTTTTTCTTTCTTACTCCTTCATCCATTCTCAAGTCCCTCCTTATGTTGCCTTTGATAATACTGCCAACCCTTGCCAACTCTAAAAGACCTAAAAAGGCCTATGACCACCTTCTCTGCCTTCTACTTCACCATAATAAGCCTCTCTCCCCTCCATCCCTTCTCCTCTTCTCCATCTTATTGCACTTGAGTCCTCAACGGCTACCCACTTTTAGCCTTTGCTCAACTCTTCCATCCCGAACCCTCCTCTACACTCCACTCCTAGATTCTACCACTTTTTCCATCACCTACTTCCTTGTCTCAATGCCACAATGCATTATCTTTGGTACCTCCGCCCCTATCCTCTTTTTTCATCTTTTCTGCTTGCACAATCAAATTCTTAGGTACTCAAGTTTTAATATGTTATATAGTCAAAAAAAAGAAGAAAAAGGGATGATTAAATACAAAATAGTTGAGTTGATTTAAGATGATAGTTTTAGATAAAAGATCCCAAATAAAACTTCTGTAACAAGATTCCTACAATACCAGAAAGAAGTTAAGGGAGATCAAGAGATCAAAAGGAAGAGATTATGCAAATATTTTCTGAACATAATTCCTCTTATAATTTAAGTTTTCAAATCAGTACCCTAATTTAAATTTTAAGTCGATGCAAATTTAACTTTCTAATCTAGCACCCTAATTTAAATTTTAAATTGATATGGATTTTAGCCTTGATCTCCTCTTGTTATCCACTTGCCTTGGAACACTCATAAATAGTAGCAATCCCATCATCGATGACCATCTCCTCACCAATCCTTTGCACCGTTCTATAAAATGCCTATAAAATGCCTTGATCATGCCTTGGCACAGAAGGATCTAGGTTCTAAAGAAAATAAGAGCACTTTTGTATGGGAAAAGGGGGCTCTCCCTTAGTCGAACCTCTCTCTCAGCCCAGCCTCTATTTTTTCCTCCCTTTGTTAGCTTATCATAGAGAGAGAGATAGAGAGAGAGGGGGGGGCAAGAGGGAGAGAGAAAGGAGGCTCTGAGGTAGTATAGGAAAAGAAAAGAGAAAGAGAGAGAGAGAAAAAGGACTAAAGGGTTTTAGCCGTCCAAGAAAAAGGCTCTAAATGCATCTTCTTCATCCCTTATCTCCCTCTCCCATCTCTCTTTTTCCCTTTTCTTCTTACAAAGGCACAACATTTTCTTGCTACTATGGAGGAGATGCAATCTTGCTCACCCCCAACCTCAAAATCTCTCTCGTGGTCCTAACTTGGCCTAGGTGTCATCCGATGGCTATGATCATTTTTTTTTCTTACCTCTAAGTTTTCTTTGAAGCAGAGTATCTTGAAGGATGGTGTTCGATGTGATGAGGGAAAAAAAGATAGAGATGATGAAAAAAGGCATTTGATGTGATAAGGAGGGCGCTCGATGAGATGGAGAAGGAAAAAAAAAAAAAAAAGGGAAAGGAGAGAAGATGATACTTAAAAAAAAAAATTAAATGAAGCATTGCTCGAAAATTAAATTCAACCTAAATAGAGTATTGCTCTAAAAGTCAAGATCAAAATGAACTATTGTTTATCTCAAAAAAGATAAAAACCTTGGTATTTCAATCTCGGATTTAAAACAGGCTAACCTAACGGGAGTTTTGCTATCATATCAATATTAAGCAACCTTAGAACGGAGCCTTATTTGTAAATTAGGATCAATGTTAAGCCCAAAGTGGAGTCTTGCTCCCATAATCAAGCCCAAGCTAACCCAAATGGAGCATTGCTCAAAAATTATGGAGCATTGCTCTTAAAAAAATAAAAATAAAATAAAATCGATGACATCCCGATTAAAGCATTGCTCTAAAAATTAAATGGAGCATTACTTCAAAAATCAATTCAACCCAAATAGAGCATTGTTAAAAAAAATAGATGAGGCCTTGCTCCAAAATTATGGAGCATTACTTCAAAAATTAAATTCAATCCAAATAGAATATTGCTCTAAAAATCGAATGGAACATTGCTCCAAAATAATCAAATTTAATCTAAATGCAGCACCACTCTATGACAAGATCTAACTTAGATCAAGCCCAAATCAAGATCAATTTGAAACTTTGCTCTATAATCGGGCTAGATCTAACTCAGATTAAGCCCAAATCAAATACAATATGAAGCGTAGCTCCATGATTGGACCGGATCTAACTCTGATCAAGCCTGAATCAAATTCAATCTAAAGTGTTGCTCTATGATCATGTCAGATCCAACACAAGACAAGTTAAAATCAAATTCAATTCAAAGCATTGCTCTAAGATTGGGCTAGATCTAACCTAAATCAAGCCCAAATCAAGTTAAATACGGAGTATTGCTCCATGATCGAATCTAGTTTAACTTGGATATAGTCCAAATCAAGATCAATTAAGCCCAAATGAAGTTCAATTTGGAGCATTGCTCCATAAGTAGGCTAGATATAGCATAGATCAAGCCCAAATTAAGATCAATTTATGATTGGATTAAATCTAACTCAAATCAAGTCTAAATCAAATCCAATTTAGATCATTTCTCCATGATCGAGCTAAATCTAACATAAATCGAGCCCGAATTAAATGCAGTTTGGAGTGTTGTTTTGTTGTTTCATGATTGTGTTAGATCTAACTTTGATCAATCTAAATTAAATTTTATTTGAAGCATTGCTCTATAATCGGACCAGATTTAACTTTGATCAAGTCAAAATCAAATTCAATATAGAGTATTGCTCCATGATTAGGCTAGACCTAACCTGGATCAAGCTCAAGTCAAGATCAATTTAAAGCGTTGCTCTAAGATCATGCTAGATCTAACCTATATCGAACTCGAATCAAGTTCAATCCCAACAATTGCTCTAAGATTGGAATAGATTAAGCTAGATTAAATTCGAATCAAACTCAATCTATAGCAATTCTCTTAGATCAAGTTAGATTAAACTAAATCAAACTTGAATCAAATTCAATGTAAAGCGTTGCACCAACATTGGGTTAAATCAAATGAAGATTAAATCCGAATCAAGTTCAATTTAGAGCATTGTATTGAGATTGGGTTAGATCAAGCAAAGATCAAATTCGAATCAAGTTCATTATAGAGGGTTGCTCCAAGATCAGGTTTGATCAAAGCAAGATTAGACTTGAATCAAGTTTAATACAAAGCGTTGCTCTAAGATCGAGTTAGATTATGCTAAGATCAAATCCAAATTAAATTGCTTATAGAATAGGCCAAATCGAACCTAAATCATGCTTAATCAAATTTAAACATAAGCCTTGCTCCTGTCCAAGCTTGGCTAGGCCTCGTATAGAGTCTTATTCCTAATTCGAGTATAACTCGATTTAAAGAGGAGCCTTGCTCCTAATTCAAGTATGAATAAAAATGAAGTTTAACTCCTAATTTGAATCTGACTCAATTTAAAGAGGAGCTTTACTCCTTAATGAGATCAACTCAAAAGGGAGTCCTACTTCTAAAATTAAGCTCAAGTTAGCTCAAAAAGAAGTTTTGTTCCTATATTAAACCTAGGTTAGCCCAAGCTTAACCCAAAAAGGAGCCATGATTCTAGGTTAAAAGGAGACATGCTCTTGAATCAAGCCAAACAGTTATGCTGAACCAAAGAGTAGTCATGCTCCTAATTTAAGCCAAAAGAAAAAGATATGCAAAAAATAGAGACATGCTCATAAAGCAAAATTGAAACATAGCTAATAATTCAATTCAAATTAAAAAGGAATTATGTCTTAATTTAAATCAAATTCAAGTCAAACAGGAGCCACACTCGTAATTGAAGTCAAAAGGAGCTATGCTTCTAGTTCAAATCAATGAAAAATCACGCTCCTAAATCAAACCAAAGAGAAGCTAAGACCTAATCAAGCCAAATAAGAGCCATGCTTTAGCTAAGCACCTAAATCAAGCCAAATAAGAGCCATGCTTTGGACTCAAATCAAAGTGGAGTCTTACTCCAAAAGACTTGGAGCCTTATTTCATCAAAAATTAGAGTTCTGCTCTATTAAAATTTTGGAGTCATACTCTACTAATGATAATGAATCATCTTCATGAAGACAATATACACAAAACTTACCCACATGAGGCTCAAACTTAGATCTAAAAAGAGGATAAACATGAAGGATAAAAGAAGGACAAATATGGGTTCTTATAATTAAAAATAGAAATATAAATGATATATTTTTTGTTCTTTTCACATGTCTATGTTATGGCTAATCAGAACTATGATCTCTTAATCAGAAGCTTTCCAGCTACTAAAGTGGTAGCAGATAATAGTGAAGGCTTGTGCCTGCTAAAAATTTGAATATCACATCACCAAAAATAAAGTCATCATTAAGAATATGAAAAACATAAAATTAAAAATATTCTTGCATCCTACATCATCTGCATTAAGGCAGTTCCACCGAGGTAAAGAATGGTGTAGAGGCCGACAAGATGATATGCTATTAACAGCTCTATATCAAAGATTTTGGATAAACCCTTCCAAATGTCCCCCACTAACTAGTAATTTAATCATGCAAGAGAAGTGCTTACATTAATTTATATGAGCAAAATACGCTAAGTACTTTTAATAAGAAGGCATTGGATTCTCTTATTGGCCAGTAATTAAGGGCTACCCTCAAGGACTTAGCCTCTTCGTATAATAAGGTCATTGCCGGGATGGCAATGGAGAACGACATGGTAGGACTAGAGACCTTAATCTCCATCTTCTTTTTACTTAAAAATAATCTGTTGATGCCAAGTCGCTTCCTCTAATGTCGAGAAACGAGGTCCTCCTTCTTGACGAGCTCCTGCAAGAAAGTCCCCGAGACCGGTTGCATCGATGGGGACCCTCCGACGCTCAAGTAAGCGACTCGAAAATAGCAAAAAGAGCTAATGAAATTAGCTAGAGAGTTGAGTTTAGATCCCTCTCATCATTATGAGTGTGGGCTTTTATACCTGTTTTGAGGGTCCCTTTTTTTGCTTCCAGAAGGTGGTTGGTTTCGAGGTGGCGCTATCCGGTTGCGGACAGGTGGCTGGGCTGACAGTAACAGGTCATAATTGACACTGAGCATGTTAGAGGTGTCTTGCTCCGTCAGCCGCCTGCTAGGTGTAGCACCACCGAAGGCAGGTGAGCCTAGTCATCAGGCATGCGCCGCTATGGGTTGTGGTCATGCGCTGCTGCAGACAAGTAGTGGGCCACATGGCTGCCGCAGCGATTAGTGGGCCACGTGGATGTGTCATGTGACACAAGGTGGCGGGACATAAGGTCTGAGGCGAGGGGACGCCGAGGTCGAGGGGATGCAAGGTCCGAGACCGAGGCCGAGGGAACGTCGGGTCCGAGGCCGAGGGAAAACCCGAAGGCCGAGGTGGAGGCTCCATCAGTTACTCTCCGTTAACCCTAACGAGGTCCGATTAGCCACATCATAATCCTCATCTCCATCTTATCCCTAAAAAGAAAGATTTTTTTAAACTTCATTATCATTCCATGAAAAATGATAAATCTTCATTTTGCCTCATCCTCATTCTATAACCATCCCCACCTTAACTCTCCTCTCTTCTCCTCTCTTCAGCTTTAATGAAGTATATAAATTTTCAATAAAAATTATAAATTTAATAATATAGCTAAAAAATTATCACTAATTAATTAATAAATTTAATATTATCTTTTAAATTTATTCTTATCGTTAAAACTATATAAAAATACTATAGTATTTAAATACGGTGCCAATAAGGCAAGATAAGGATATACTTATTCCATCTGTCTCCACTAGCGGGAATAAAAATAATTTATATTTATATTTTTATAAAATATGAAGAATCTTTATTTCGAATGAGATGAGGCTGGGTTCATTCTACGTGTTGAAATCGACATCCCTAACAATAATCATTCTAGATTGCCATGGTATCTGTCACGCCCCAGACCCAATAGTGGTGGCCCACGATGGCAACCTGTCGCATGCCTGGCATCCAAGGCATTCTGTAGCAATCCAATTTATACAAAAAATAATAATACCTCTATATCATTCAAAGGTCAATAACATTCTTAATACAAGTCATAATCATAAGTTTTAGGCTACATGCCCAAAATACATAGATCAATGGGACTACAATAAAATTTTGAATCTAAGTTAATATGATAGAAGCTCCAACTGCCCCATATTCCTTTCTTCAGTCTTATAGCTCTGAAAAACATTGTGAGATTTTAATGAGCTCATACTCAGTAAGTAAGCCTACAGTAATATAATATAACCATTTCAAGCTTTTAGCAAATCGGATTTTCATATGTAAAAACACATGTCAAGCTTCCAAATTTCAAATACATTTTATCATGTTATCAAAACATGCGTATCATATGCTCAAAATAATTTTGAAAGCTATTGCCATGTAGATTATAAAATATAATTTCAAATCAAAACCACTGTAACACTGTAAATAGCGTGTAAACTCTATTTTATACAATGTCTCATGCACTACGTTCACGTAAATGGAACACCTTAAAGGTATATCCTCCTATACATACCCTATGAAGGAAGGGTTCTGGCGTCAACAGAACACCTCTTGGGTGTGTCTCCCACATATATAGCCCCTGTGGGGAATAGGTTTCAAAGTCATGTAACAAATACCCCTCGGATGTGTTCTCCACATATTCCTTCTATGAAGATGGGTCCAATGAACTGGAGTCATGTAGCATATTATGCTATATCCTGTCACAACACACTTAGGGATGTGTGTCTCCTACATATTCTTCATGTGAAGGGTGGGTCCTGATGAACCAGAGTCATGTAATATCATGCCATATCATAGTGGACCATGGTGACACATAATACCATATTCACAAAATATCATTTTCATATCACGTTTACAAAATAGCATGTATTGTTGCCAAAAGCATAACAACATACTTGCAGTACCAAATCTATTTTCTTATTTTTCAAATATCAGTATAGCATTTAAATTTATAATTTTTATACTTTAATAATTCATGAAAATCATGATAATTGACTTACTTACCTCCTAGCGCTAATACAAAAGTATAAATCAGTTATTTAGGCACCTAGGTACTTACAATATAATTTTTTAATTTTTAATCTTCAAAATCAGCATATTAAATTAACTTCTAAACTTACCAAGTTTAATCCTGAAATCAACTTGGGGCTTGAATATTTTTAAATATATAAGCCCAAATAAAAAAATAAAAATCTTTAATAAATTAGGATCAACACTGATCCAAACCCCATCTTCCTTTTTTGGCTCAGCCCAATTTGGGGCCCCAAAAATCAGGCCAAAAGGCTTACTAGGCTGGGCCCGGGTTTGGCCCAGCCCCCTTTTTCCTTCTCTTTTTTCTTTCTTTCTTTCTTTTTTTCCGTTTCCTCTGTTTCTTCTCCTCCCTTCCCGTCACCATCTCCCTTTGGGAGGCAGCACAGCCGGCCTCTCCGACCGTCCGAACTCCATCGAACGCCGCCTCGGTGCCGATGGAGGCCGTCGCCCATGGCCCGAGCACCATCGGCCCGGGTTGATGCGGGCACCAACCTGGCTCCCGCTGAAAAGGGCCGCTCGTCATCCCTCCTTCCCTTCTTCTGGCTGGCCCGAGCGGCCGACCACTCCCTCCATCGAATGCCTCCTCCGTTGTGGCAGAGGGGCCCCGGCCATGGTGCCGTGGCTGCAGTCACAGGGCTCTTGCTGACCCTCTTCTCCCTTCCTCTATCTCTCTCTCCCTCTCTCTCTTTCTCTGTCGTTGGGGTAGCGGAGGAGGGGCTTACCGGGGTTCAGATGGCTGTGGCATGGCGATAGGGTGAGGAGGGGGGCAAGCACGGCCCGGCCCCCCTCTTTAAGCTTGCGCGGCGTGCAGTCACGGGCAGACGCGCGTGTTGCACACACGTACGACCACAACTGCACCGCGCTGCGGCTGCATTAGCACGAATCGTGCTGCCGGGCATGCTGGCCCCCTCTTTAAGCTTGCGCAGCGTGCAGCCGTGGCGGACGCTCATGTTGCACGCACGTACAGTTACGGCGGTGCCACGCTACGGGTTGCAGCAGCGTGAATCGTGTTGCCATGCACTGGCATGCACGATATGCCACCTCCCCGATGCGATCAATCGTTGGGGCTGTTCATTTTGTTTTTCTAAATGTGGGGGATTATCGTATCCTTTGAATTATTTGCTTTAATCGTAATCAATTGGCTGGCACTTGAATTTCAAGATGCAATTATTCTCGTACCCTACATGTTGTACGCTCATACACTCTCGTGGGAGCTTCTATTTGTACCATAAAAATTATTTTTTACACTTTCAATTTTTTTAAAAAAATTAATTTCTTAAACTATCTTTAAAACCCTCATCTCCCTTTCTTTCCGTTCACTCTGGCCCCCCCTTCCGATTTTCCCTTGCCCGATGCTTTGGAGAAGGGAGGGGAGGCGGGGGTGGAGCAACCGAGGAAGGAGGGGTGTCAGAGCGAATGGAAAAGAAGGAGAAGCCGAGGGGCTGCCGAAGGAAATGATGGGGTGGGAGGGAAGAAGGTTCATCGAAGCGAAAAAAAAAAGGGTGAGGGTTTTAAGATAATTTAAAAATTAAATTTTTTTAAAAATTTTGTGAGGTGCAAAGAGCAATTTTGCATAGAAGCTTCCACTCTCATGTGCTCCAATGAAAGATGTCCTCTCACGCACATGGCAGTGAATAAATTATTATTTTTTAAAAATAAATGCAAGGGGGTGCCATGTCTCATGGCCATGTAAGAATGTGTCCTTCCTTCTTGCATTCAATACATTTCTACTTAATATGCCTCTTCTAATGAACGATGTTTATTCATTTTCTCTCAATATTTTATTTTTTTTTTCTTTTTAGCATAGCTTAGATCACAACCCAATCACCTTCATGATGGAAGATTTATTTCTAATTATCTAGAATCTGATGACCTAAGATAAATAGAAGCAGTGCTTTGTGGCCAATCATATTAGCACAAAAGAAAAGAAAAAAAATCTTCAACACTGCGCACATACTTATAGCATGAGAGATTGGTTGGAATAGATAAATGCAATTCATTCTTTTTTTTTTTGATAGAATATGCAATTCATGATTGAGTTCTGATACTAGACACAGATTCTCCTATGTGGGATAGGTATAGCATGCTAGTGGAATATACTTTATACTTTAAACTTAAATTTCTCTACATAAATGATAGTACATGTCAAGCATAACTCATAATCGTATTTACTTGTAAATCCAAGTTTGAAACCAAGGTTGTCCCAGTATCACAAACCTCCACCAAAGAAGTATCAATTCTAGGTTCAAATATTAGGTAGCATATATACTCCAAGCATTTAGACTTAGGTAATTAACTATAATTGGATGTATCTTTATCTTTTTCCTATAGAAAGTGAGAGAGAACTTCAGAAAAAATCTTCAATCATCCCTTCTACTTGGACTTTAATTTTAAAAGGTACGGCACTATTAATTTAAGTTATTAACTTTAAAAACTAAAAAGAAATTAAAATTAATGAAAGAAATCATAGTGATCCATCTTTTCACTCCCATGAATACATTTAAAACAATATGGCCATTTGAACGCTTTTTCCTGCAAGCATGATTTAGCAAGGAATAATATGAGCTGTCTACTTTGAAAAAAGAAACCATATAGCAAGTATCTTTTTCTTTAAATCAAAATCATATTGCTAATTGGACTTATTTTATCCAACTGGCATATTGAAGAAGTCTTGAATTAGTCAACTAAAAAAAGAGGCCTTGAATTTATACTGGAGATGGCGAGACAACCACTGCTCTTTGACAATAAAGAAAGAAAAAAACAGAAACTAATGCGTGTATTTTATTTGATAGTCATTCTATGAAGGAGTTACTGTCAATTTTATATTGTAGCTCTTGCTATATATAGTAGCCCAACTTATTTTTAATCTTATCACCATTCTATATATGAGGGTGCATACTCTAGAACAAGACAAACATATATCTAAAAGAGGACATAGACTTGCGTAAAATCGAGGTACAACTGTGTGAAAGGGACCCATCGTATAAATCACCGTTAATTAAACACCCGATCGAACAAATTTCTCCTTAAAAAAAAAAAAAAGCGTATAAATGCCTCTTCTGAAACTAGCCCTCTAAGCTGATGTGACTCTTAAGACTAAAATGGTGATGGTCACGCTCAGCATGCAAGAAACATCATGGTTTGCAAAACAAAATAGTTTGTCGGTTGGTGCATTTCTGGCCTGGTGATGGGTTGATTATAATATTATATCTATCGCTCCATATATATATATATATATGTTGCGTTCAGACAACGACTTGACTACGGCTTGTCAAACTTCTGACTCCTGGGTGATGGGTCAGTCCCTTTGCACATGCCTGCATTTAAAGCCCATCAATGATCCTTACCTCCCATGGTGCAGTGGACGGTAGTTGCATCGATTCCTTCTCATCAGGCTATTTAGTGAACGCTCCCCTCTGCCTTCCAACCCATCTCATTCCAATCTCTAGCTTCCATCCTTCTCCATACATTTCTTCTTACCCATCACTCATCACTTCATGACAGTCTTTCTGTTCTTAGACTGTTCAAGCTTCTCACTCGCATTACCTCTTCAACTTGTTTTTATAAACTTACTCCAATAGCTCTT
Source organism: Calamus simplicifolius (assembly GCA_900491605.1). Classification (NCBI taxonomy): domain Eukaryota; kingdom Viridiplantae; phylum Streptophyta; class Magnoliopsida; order Arecales; family Arecaceae; genus Calamus; species Calamus simplicifolius. The sequence continues at coordinate 38,917 of UESW01005042.1, read as the reverse complement.
GGATTATTTATTTGAGCATTTAGCCCTTCAAATTTATAAGGTTTCCAAAGAATCTCCTCACTATTCACAACTTAATTAGTCATGCCCAGGTTTGCGCAGCTCGGATACCATTACCTCATGTACTCATATTTCATGCCTCTGTCCCTTGTTCTTCTGATCATTGGCATTGCTCAATATCTCTGGACGCTCTTCATGAGAGACTCTGAAGAGATGATGAGGAGTCACCTTCTGACCAGATTCCACACCATGGTCTTCTGCTCTGCTCTCTCTGTCAGCGTAGTAGTCATAATATACTTCATGGTCCGGCCGAGGCCAGTCTACTTGATAAACTTTTCATGCTACAAGCCTGATGACGATTCTTGCAAGTTTAGCCATGAGGCCTTCGTCGAGCGGAGCATAGTCTTAGGGACCTTCACGAAGGAGAACGTGGCATTCCAGAAGAGGATCCTCGAAAGGTCGGGGGTAGGCAAGTCGACGTACTTCCCCAAGGCCGTCGCCAGGCTTCCCCCCGATCTCCGGATCGTAGAGGCAAGGAAGGAGGCAGAGATGGTGATATTTGGAGCTGTGGAAGATCTCCTAGCAAAGACCCAACTCGAAGCCAAGGATATAGACATCCTAGTCGTGAACTGTAGCCTATTTAGTCCCACCCCTTCTCTTTCCACCATGATCATAAACCATTACAGGCTGAGGGAGGATGTGATCAGCTATAACCTCAGTGGGATGGGATGCAGTGCTGGCCTCATTTCCATGGACCTTGCCAAGCGTCTTCTCAAGGTAATTAATTAGAAACAAGAACATCGATCGATCACTTTCCATCATATCTATATCTATATATATATATATTTATGTTTAAAATTAATTACTTGAGCTCATGCATGCATATTGGTCATGATCGATCACAACTAATTAATTAAAGGTTATATGATGAACTTGTATAAGGTGCATCCAAACTCGTATGCATTGATAGTGAGCACGGAGAGCCTTACACTAAATGGATACTACGGCAACCAGCGCTCCATGCTCGTCACCAATTGCCTTTTCCGCATCGGCGGCGCTGCCATCCTTCTCTCCAACCGGAGGTCAGACGGCAGCCGAGCCAAGTACAAGCTCACCTATGCGATTCGCACCCACAACGGCGCCGACGACAAGTCCTACAACTGTGTCCTCCAAGGGGAGGATGACGCCGGGAAGGTTGGCGTCGCTCTGTCGAAAGATCTCATGTCGGTGGCCGGCGAAGCACTCAAGGCTAATATCATGACGCTGGGGCCTAAAGTCCTCCCCATTTCCGAACAGCTTCTCTTCCTCCTCGCATTGGTACGTCGAAGGCTCTTCAAGCAGATGAGGACTCATGCATACGTTCCTGATTTCAAGCGTGCGTTCGAGCACTTCTGCATCCATGCCGGCGGGAGGGCGATTCTTGACGAGCTGGAGAAGAGCCTTGGCTTGACCGAGTGGCACATGGAGCCTTCGAGGATGACCCTCTATAGGTTCGGCAACACTTCGAGCAGCTCGTTGTGGTATGAGCTAGCTTACTCCGAGGCTAAAGGTAGGATCAAGAAGGGTGACAGGGTGTGGCAGATTGCATTCGGTTCGGGGTTCAAGTGCAATAGCTTTGTCTGGAGAGCAATGGGGACCATCAAACCTGCTGCGAAGAACTGCCCATGGCTCGATGAGATTGATGACTTCCCTGTTGATGTGCCTAAAGTGACACCTATCAACATATCATCATGATGTTCTTCTGGTGCAACCTAAATTTTTCTAGCTATATATTTTCTTAAGAAAAAGAATATTATATAGCATATATATATAAGCTTAACTAAAATTATATGCTTTTCTTTAGTATATATTAAAGTAGCTAGTACGTTGTCATTTAATTAGGAGTTCATCGTGTTCCAGCCCGCTGGATCGATGCATGGTTAAAATTAAGAGTTGGAACTTTGCTAGCTGTATGGCGGAAAATTGAAGGTGTAGATCTTATTTATGGTTGGGTTTCCCATTTTAATTAATGAAAAGGATCCGCTGCAGCACTTGCGTTGGAATCTGACGCTAATTAAAGCCTGCGTTAAAGCTGCCACAATATTGCCTCAGGTCGTTGAACTGCTGATTGGGTGGCATTTACGAGTCCAGAACAGTGGCCGGGGACCAGCAGCTTGCACTGGGCGGGCTTACTTTCTTCTCCACCAGGGCCAGAGGGGACTCTTCCTCCGCTACAAGATCGACTTCGACAACTATATATATATATATATCACCACCCTCAAAATTAAAACAAGCAAACAAAATCTAAGGCGTGTGTCAGAATTTTTGCTGCCAAGGAACTTTAATTTAACTCAGATGGCAGTAATATTCGGCCATGCATACATGTGCCGTCGCCGGGACCCATTCTTGGGCCTCTCAGCTGGATTGGCTGCTGAGATGCCTTGTAAGCAGAAGGCAATCTCCAGCCATTGGGAAGCTAGTCCTTAGATATATAGCTCGTAGTCGTAGACTAGATCGAGCATTAAACATTAATGGGAGCTGTATGGCGCACCTAATTAATGTCTATCTAATTGGAGGGAGGCATGACACACCCAGCAGTTAATCTCTATCTAATCGAATCATATATTGATGAGGGATGAAGTGGAATGATGCAATTTAGAAGAGATAGTAATAATTAAATAAAAAATAAAGTGAAGCTAGGCTACATTTTATGTAAAAAAATAGAAATTTTTATGAAGAAATTTGCATTTAAACTAGATTGAAGGAGAATCCTTCAAAATAGTAAAGAGAAAGATCTTTGGCTAAGAAACCATACAAACTAGGGCTTAGTTATTCTAATATTTCAAATCGAAAAATATTGAAAGAGAAGTATTGATCATTAATATATCAGAGATTAAAAGGTTCACACTCAAGGATGAAGTTCTTGGATGACAAGGAGATTCCTTGATTGCAAATTTTTTGTATCTTTTTTTGTCACGAAAGATCTTCTTCTTTGAAACCTAAAATTCCCGGGATCCTTCTTTGTGGAGTCTTCTTGCATCTTGAAGATGGAATGATGAAAAATGGCTAATGGATCTTGACATGGAAATGACTTTTTGAAGTAGCTAAGGGTCTCTCACTCATTTCCTCTCGGAGGACATTTGCTAATACAAATGGAAGAAAATAAATAGTAGCTAAGGGCCTCTCACCCACTCCCTCTCGGAGGATATTTGCCAACACAAATGAAAGAAATAAACTCAATTTTCATTTATCATAAAATTATCTTTACAAGAGAGCTTGGAGTAGTATTTATAAGCCTCCAAAAGACTTTTGAAAATTCGAATTACATGAAATTTTTCATGGGAAGCTGCAACCTAAGCTAGCTATAAGGGTGGGAGGTTGAAACAACTTATAACTATGCTTAAAAAAAGGAGAGAAAAGTGGGCGGCTCCTTTGAATTTGAATTTTCCTTGGTGATGTGGCATATGATGATGTGTCTTGATGAGGTGTACACCAAGAGGTTGATATGGCACCCAACAATGCTTATTGAAGTGGTGTCCACCTTGGATTGATTTGTTTGAGTGGCTGAATGTATCCAATCTTCAAGCTCACTTGCTTACCTTGAACCCAATTCCATACCTCTCTTGGACCCAACTACTAAAATCACTAAATAGAAACCAATTTGACCCTACTTGGACTCAAGAACCCAAATTGAAATGAACCAACTTTAATTATATAACTCAAATTCAAAGATGTAAAATTATTACTCTATTTACAGGACACATGAAAGAATTAAAGCCATACTGAATTAGATCGAAGCTTCTTTTGAACTTTGGGTGTTCGTACCAATTCTCCTGGGATGGGATGAACTCGATCATATCAAGTAAGGACTGGTCTGACTTTGATACCTTTCTAGCAGGTTGGATCGATTTGCTGCAGATCCTCTCGGATGATCCAGAATCCTCGGATTCTGGCCTTCCTTGCTATTGAACCGACAACGTTGATAGCCCTTATCTCTGGTGGCAATTGTCTGATCATTCAAGATACGTTCAATCCTATCTCTCCGCTCTGGCTGAATTGTTGGTGGACACTCTGGTAGGGTTTCACTCTCAAAGACTGGATAAGGTCCAAAAGGCTCACTAGGAATTAATGTTGGCTCTTTGTATTCTTTCATATCAGAAATATTAAATGTTGAACTAATGCCATAATCTAGTGGTAACTAACACATATGTATTAGGTCCAACTCTCTTTAATACTTTGAAAGGTCTAGCTCCATGGGCATGCATTTTCTTCATAATTCCCTGGGAGAACCTTTTAGGTCTAAGTTCAACTATGACAAAGTCTTCTATATTGAATTCTTTCATTCATTTACGTGACTTGGCCATATGCCTATAGACTTCATTGCTCATTTGAATTTTTTACTGATCTGCTTATATAATTCCTTAATATGCTGTATATAACTCAACAGACTCAGACATTCTTGCATGAGTGAGTAATGGAATGAGGTCGATAGGTTTCCTAGGTTTATAATCATGGACAATCTCAAAGGGACTTTTACCAGTAGTCCTATTGACTGAGCTATTATAAGCGAATTCAGCACGAGATAATAGCAGATCCCAGTTTCTTAGACTTTCTCCTACAAGACACCTTAATAAGTTTTCTAGACTTATATTTAGTACTTCGGTCCGTCCATCAGTCTGGGGGTGGTAAGTAGTTGAGAAGTTCAGTTTTGTTCCTAGTAGGTACCAAAGGGTTTTTCAAAAGTAACTCGTGAAATGGACATCCCTATCAGAAACAATGGTCTTAGGTAACCTATGCATTTTGACTACTTGATCGAGAAAAAGCTTGACTATCCTAGAGGCATCAAAAGTTTGGGAATATGATATAAAATGGGCCATCTTTAAAAATATTGTTGCATCGGCCATCATATCTAACATATCATCTAAACGGGGCATAGGAAACTTATACTTAGTGATCTTATTAATGGCACGCCTGTTTACACACATCCTATAAGTGCTATCTTTCTTAGGGGTCAATAATGCGGGTACAACACATGGACTCAAACTTTTCCTAATGAATCCCTTTTGAAGGAGTTCTCGAACTTGTTTTTGTAACTCAACATGCTCACTAGGGTTCATCCAATAATGTAGTAGATTTGGTAATGTAGCGCTAGGGACTAAATCTATGGCATGTTGGATATCCCTAAGTAGTGGAAGGTGATCAGGTAGATCTTTAGGAAAGACATCTTGAAACTTCCTTAAAATTTCTTTACTTTCTGGGGTTGTTTCTTCTGGGGTTGGTTCTGGAATTTTTGGGTTGATAGGATCCAAATTGCAGAATCTACATGGTCAGATTTGACTTCCAGGGACTTTCTTATGCTTGTCTAATTGTGTTCTTTTTGTTGGTTTGCGGTGAACCATGAATTTCATCAAATTCTTACTTCTCAAAATTCTGTTTATGTAACCAGACACTTTTAGATTCTTGTGCTCTAAATTTTCTTGTAACCAAGGTTTTAAGACTCGGTTTTAGTACCCCAAGTAGAGTTTCAGTTTCAAAAGTTTTGCTCCAATTAAGTTTTGGAGTTTCGGTCAAAAAGTCAAGAAAAATGCTTAACGAATAGAAAAAAATATGACAATAAAAGAAACCAAAACAAGTTATTTTACATCATTTTATAATATTTTAATTTATTTGCAACCATAATTTGTGCAACTTGTGTCGTTCTAGGCTGAAAATTCTTGTGCGCTTACTAATTTCCTCTCACAGCTTTTCCCCCACTTTTGAAATTTGAACATGACATATCTACAAACTACTCAAAAACTACCTATCTATTCAACTAGAAACTTAGAATAGAGACGCTGCACACTATTTACAAGCCCCATCTCCAACATCCTTAATAATGATCATAAGTGTTCCTTTGTTTATCAATAATCACATGCTATCAACAAACAAATAAACATATGTAGAGATAGATAAGCAAAAGAAAGAAAATATTCCCTATTACCAAGCTTAACCACCCACTCCTTTTTCTTTTCCTTATTTTCCACAACACTATTAAAGATATATTGGAGTGTTTCAAATTTGAGATCACATAAATGTGCCAATGCCTGATGATTGATGTCTTAATGGGCAAATGTGTCATTGAATGAACATATTAATGAATGATATGATGAATTTTATCAAATAATAAGCATATTTGCTTGTTAAAAGAATTTTTTTTCTTTTTAACAATAATAGTCTTGGTCAGTTTGGCTGAAATTGACTGAAACCAGCTGAAATTGACCAAAACTCAGGGAAATTTGAAACCTTGCTTGTAACACAAGCCCTTTATAGCTTAGACTGTTCTTACTTCTGTGAACGGTTGGAGAAAGGCAACAATAGCAAGATTAGAAAGTGCATCACATATTTTGATACTAGGGCTGAATTGTGTTGGTTTTACCTCCACCCAAAAGGAGTTTTACTTCCTAAACCTTTTAGAAGCATGTGCAAGAACTAAATAGGGAACTTAAGTATCTAGTGATAAGCTGTCACCAGGTGACATCTTTTATAAGAACTTAAGTATCTTAGCCTTAAATAACAGACTCTCTGCCTATCTCAAGGGTCTGATTTTATGATTCTAGTGTATTAAGTTTTGCTTTTATCATCACTAATGTTCGTGATCTTTTCTAGTTTGGTAACTTACTGGTGAATTTCTGATTTCATTAATGTTGTATCAAGTCTTGTCTATCTAAAATTTAGTGATACCTCAAGACTTGCATCTTAAATTTACCAGATAAATTTTGGTGAAGGATATCTGCTAGATGGATACTACAGTCACATCCCTTTTAACTGTTCTCATGAAAAATATACTGCTAAAGGATGAGAGCAAATAGTGCTGCTTTTCCAAGTCATCATTTGTGGTTATATCGATCTATAGAAAGGAAGGCCACAAATTATTATGTTGTCTTTTAACATTGCTGATGAAAAGAAGCTTTTTACAGTCATTTCAACCTGCTTGATCTCTAAACTCCCTTCTTATTTTAGGTCCAAGCTCTTGTTGGTTTTGAAAAGACCATCAAACATCTTGATGAACATTTAGTGGAAATCGGCACAAAGGTTTGCAAATAATCATGATCTTTCTTGGTTATAGGAATCTATCATTTTCCTTACTTTTTAAATGGATTCGGTGAAATTTGTAGGGAATCACTAAACCTAAAGAAGTGAGGAAGTTCAAAGGGGAAGGCATGCCTTTGCACCTAAGTACAAAGAAGGGAGATCTGTATGTCACATTCGAAGTTTTGTTCCCCAAGTCACTAACTGAAGTTCAGAAGACTAGGATCAAGGAAATTCTTTCTTGAAACTAGAATTTTCTCTATTGGTGTATATAACTTGTTCTCCCTTGTAATATGACTAAGGTTGATGCGAAGGTGTACAACCCCTGGAATTTTCCCAAGTGGCTCCTATTTGAATGATGTCATTTGCTACAATCCTTATCGGCTACCTGCTTCCATTGGGTGTGACCACTTCTCCTTTTCTCCCCATTTTTTCCTTTTTTGTTTTTTGGGCAATGGATGTAGTTTAGAAAAGGGAACTGATTCAATGGATTTCATTCAGATCTTTCTTCCTTACCTCAACATGGGGGAAGAACATATTATAAAATCATTCTTGATTATGCAGTTATGTTACTACCAAAATGTATCAATAACTATGAATTCTGATTTTCTTTATTATATGTTTTACATAATTCTTGTTGCTTGACCTACTGAAAAATTTCTATATCTCTATTTGTTCTTTGTTTTTTCTTTATTTTTGTTCTCATTGTTGGTCTAAAATGCTTATTAATAAATATAGAAGATGCAGGGTTTCATTATTTGTGTGACATATCTTTTTATGTAAAGACTGTGATTATTTGCTCTACATTTTTTTTATTAGCAGCGAGACATACATAATGAATGCTTGGGAGAACAGAGGACATAGCATAGGATAGAGGGGAGTGAATCAGATAGAGTGGGAGTTGAGTAAGAGAGAGATATAAAATCTAATACTCAACTCATCCAAGCCTTTTTCCAACTACATGGGGTCGGCTACTTGAATTTACTTTCTCTACTCTATTCAGGATTAAGTCGACATTCAAATTATAAATAGTTATATCTTTTTAATTATTTATATCCATATTAATTTAGGTCTATCTCTATCTCTATTCTTATTATGGATTGTTAAAAGATCACTTTTTCTAACTAAAGCATTTAAAGGTCTTCGTTGTATAGGTTCAAACTACCATAATCGATTTTTCCTCATTTTATCTTCAATTGGGGCTATCCTATCATTTCTCTTATATGTTTATTTCTAATTGTATCTTTTAAAGTTTTACCATATATCGATCTTAACATACGCATTTTTGTTACACTTAATTTATTCATATGTTATTTTAGTATTGCCCAACACTCTATTTCATATAGCATAGCTGGTCTAATAGCGGTTTTATATGTTTAAAAATTTTATGAAAGGTTTTTAATGATTAGTTATTTGCAGCAGCCCTGATAGTACCATTGTCATCTTTTTTTAAAGTAATATTTAGTATTGAATCCTTGGTTTTTTTATTGAGTAATATAAAATCTTGGGATGAGGGCCAAAATTGCAGACAAAATTTGTTGCCTTACTATGGTCAACTATGTTTGATTGTTGAACCTAAAGGTTGTACGACCATTATTACATGTTCAATTAAATGATAAGACAATTCAGCCCAAATGATAAATCACGCAAGTTGGTATATGTTAAGTATGATGATCGAATTATTATAAATATAAAGATGATAATATTCATTATAGGTATGGATGTAAAAATATATTTGTCTTACTTCATTTTTTATCCAAAACATTCATTAATAAATTTAGTTAATTATGCTTGTTTGCTAATATAGTTCCAAACTTCCATCTTTTGTTAATATAATTCCAAACTTTCGCATAAGGATGTGGATATAAAAATATCTCCATCCTAGCCCACTTGCTATCTATAGTACCCATTAATAAATTTAGTTAATTATCCTTATTTATTAATATAGTTATAAATTTTCATTGAAAAAATACTATAGGCCATAATTTTTTTTAAATTTGAACAATTTAATTGTTACTACAAGATTTTTGGCTTTCAACAATGAATTTTTCTGCAATGAAATTTAAAATTCATTGTTGAAAGTGAATAATTGCAATGAATACAAAAATTTGTGGTTGAAAATTTGTAAATAATTAAGAAAGACTTTTTGTAATGAATTTATTCGTGGTTATTAAAATAATATGTTGCAGAATATTTTAGCACCACATAATATTCATTTTTGCGAAAAAATTTTTGACACAAAGAACTTTTAGTAACGAATTATAATTTCTATAATGAATAAATTCATTGTTAAAACTCCGATTATTAGCAATGAATTTAATTTTTTGCAAAAGTTTTTTTTGCTTTCATCAAGGAATTTTTCTGCAATGAATTTTGAAATTCATTCTCTCAAGTGGATATTTGCAACGAATACAAAAATTCATAGTTAAAAATTCATAAATAATTAAGGACTTTCCGTAACGAATTTTATTCGTGGTTATTAAAAAAATATGTTGCAGAATATTTTAGCACCACATAATATTCACTTTTGCAGAAAATTTTTTGACATCAAAAACTTCCAGCAACAACTTATAATTTCTGCAATGAATAAATTCATTGTTAAAACTCCGATCATTAGCAATGAATTTAATTCATTGCAAATTTTTTTTTTTTTGTTTTTAGAAATGAATTTTTATGCAATGAATTTTAAAAAGTGGATATTTGCAACGAATACAAAAATTCATGGTTGAAAATTCGTAAATAAATAAGGACTTTTTGTAACGAATTTTATTCGTGGTTATTAAAAAAATATTTACAAAATATTTTAGCACCACATAATATTTACTTTTGCTAGAAAATTTTTGACACCAAAAACTTTCAACAATGAATTATAATTTTTGCAATGAATAAATTTATTATTAAACTTCGATTATTAGCAATGAATTTAATTCATTGCAAAAGTTTTTTTTAAATATATTCGGCAATGATATTTTATTTTCTGCAATGAATATCGAATAAAAGTTAATCGCCATAACCGCCATAACACCTCTTCTTAATTTCTATCTACGTCTTCGTTAAGGGTTAAACCCTATTTCTAAGCTGCCGCTTTCTTGAAAGGGAGACTTCATCGCCATCATTGCCACCATTTTCATTATCGCCATCATCATCGACTTCAGGTATGCATCTTCAGAGAGAGGGAGAGAGGGGGAAAGTAGGAGGGTCCTGGGAAAGGAGAGCCCTCAAATTGAAAACAGGGAGCCGCAACCATGCGGCTTCCATTCTTGGCCGTGGGGCCATGGTGGTCGCCACCAACCTGTTGGGACCTAAGGGCCGATATGGAGGACTCCGACGGTGGCTGACCGGTTGGGATAGGGGAGGTTGCCCCTCAGATTTGAAACAGGGAGCCGCATGGTTACGGCTCCTGTTCCTGGCCATTGGGCCATGGCGAGCGCCACCAACCTATCGGGACCCAAGTGCCAGCGACGGGGGGATTCCGACGGTCACTGGCCGGTTGGGAAAGGGGAGGGTCACCCCCGGCGACCCTTAGATTTGAAACAGGGAGTCGCATGGTCACGACTCCCGTTCCTGGCCGTGGGGCCACGGCGAGCACCACCAACCGGTCGGGACCCAAGAGACGGCAAGGGACGACGATGGGGAGGACTCCAACAGTGGCTGGCCGGCCAGGAAAGGGGAGGGTCGCCCCGGCATCCTCAGATTTGAAACAGGGAGCAGCATAGTTGCGGCTCCCGTTCTTGGCCATGGGGTCAGGCGCCACCAACCTGTCGGGACCCAAGGGCCAGCGATGGGGGGGACTCCGACGGTGGCTAGTCGGCTGGAAAAGGGGAGGTCAGATTTGAAACAGGGAGCCTCATGATCGCAGCTCTCGTTCTTGGCCGTAGGGCTATGGCGGGCACCACCACTACTACAAAATGTTAAATAGACTATGGTAGATTTTAGAAAAAAGGCTACATTTTTAGTATAAAATGTAGTCTAATATTTTAGACTACGTTTTCATAATTTTTTATAAATTAAAAGACTACATCTATAATTAAAAACATAGTATTATATTATCTTATAATATAAAAGGAATATATTTTTAATTAAGACTTACTTAAAAATTTTCTTTTTTCCCTCCTAATTTGCTTCCCCCCTTTTCCTAAAAAAATCCTTAATATCCAAACTCAAATTTCATTCTTCCAATCATGGTTTTGTTCTGGATTAGGGTTTTGTATGTGGAGACTGCATCACCATGCAAGATTAAGGTTGCGGAGACGGTTTTGGAAAGATATCTCCGTTGTGGCTCGCTGGCTCTCCATTGCAACGGAGACTCCGTCCCACCCGACCCTTCTTGGTGTGCCAGCGACACTCATGACAAACCTGCTAGGGCAGAAGCCAAAGCCCCCCTCCTTCTTCTTCTCTCTCTTGCGTTATCAGAGAGAGACAGAGGGAGGAAGAGAGATGGGAGCATGTACATCGAGATCGGATGGGTGCGTGCGAGGGAGGAGGAAGCCGGTGGGAGAGTCGCGGAGACAACACACTACTGGAGGGGAATGGCCTCGATTGAAGCCATTAGAAAACCCTCCCCTGCATCTATCAATGGAACCCACCACATTTCGCCTTGGAGTCATCTTTCCCCTCCTCCCTTGAATTCCATTCATTTTGCCTAGTTTTGTTGGTGCTCTACTTCCCTAGCTGAACCTCCTTCCTGGTCCTGACTGAATCGTCACCACTTGCCTGAGACCTCCCAGTGGAAGGCAACCGCTTTGCTCATCGTCTTGTGGAGAACACCGGAAGTGCCACCATCATCCCCTTTCGCTTTGGCTACTGCAGATCTAGGTAAGCCGTAGAACCCCTATTTTCTTGTTATCCTTGTTCATCGATCGAAATCGGACGATCGAGTCCCTGGCCCTGTGTTGTGCTGCCCCAATTGGCCATGGCTTGTGCATTGTCACTTCAGGCCGCCGCTGATCAGCATTGAGACACAGTCATCATTGATCGATGTGAGACCGAAGCCCTTAAGCCGTGTCATTCTACCCTGGCCCGATCAGGCCACAGCCGGCTAATGCCTGGGGATGGTCGGCCAGCCATCTAGGCAGTTGGCGCAAGACCTTCGGTCGGTAGACTCCCCTCATCGACATCAAGAATTGATACATGCCGATGCAGCTAAGGAGGTGGAGAAGAAGGGGTTCAAGAACCGCACCAAGATCTGGGCCATTCTCAACGCCCTCTGCTCGCATGGTATCAACCTCCATCTCGACCAGGACGACCATGGCCCTCCTACTCGCCCCTGATGGAGTTGTGGGAGGTGTTAGCGGTAAGTTTGGGAAGTGAAGATCTCCTGTTTAGGTTATTGAAGGACATCCGTTTGATAAAATGTTCGTGAGATGTAGCAGGGACTCTTTTTTCATTTTTTTAGAGTCCAAAGCCCATAAATCTCGTCCCCTTTTTAGAAAAAAGGGAGCTCCTCCATATACTTGATCTCAAGACCAAAGGGGACGATAAAGCTTTATGAAGTCGTAGTCATCTTTGGGGCTTTCATGCTGATACTATAGTAAGAAAGTCAAATAAGTTGTGCAAAAAATTTTATTTGTGCAAAAAATCCGTAGTAATGCTATTATGGCATTACTAGTGTCTTATAGCTAGATTGGTAGGGATGCATGTTTCATGCGTGGGCTTGTTCAAAATTCAAAGCCTATCAGTTTCTGGATGTTTGTAACTTATAACACAACTACATTCCTATGACTCCGCTAGCTTCACTATTGCCACTACCTTGCTACCTTTTGAATTCCGGAATTAAGATATTTCTGTTCTTTGATTGCTAATTAAGCAGGTTTTGTTGATACATTCATATTGATGTGCTTGGAAAACAGGTTATTATCAATATTTATCTCTTGAATTTGTCATGTTCTTTAATAGGAGGTAAATTCATTGATTAGATAGGGCAGTGTACGATGGTTGGGGCTCCTGCTTAATGCTTTCCTAGATCACTTTGCCATGCTTGCATGGCAAGTATCCTCTTGGGTGTAGATAATAAGCCATTGCAAAATAGTTCATAAACCTGTATATTTTCCACATTTCCTACCAATATGCATTAAATAAATTGTATAATGGAATCTCAAGCTTCCTCAGCTTCTGACTTGAAAATACAGGAACTTTCTTTCTATTTTTGCATGTGATCTTACATTTTTGTTTTCTTAATCCTTGTTGTTTCACATTCTACATTTTGTTAATAAATTTTTGCTTAACCATACAATTTCCACTATATACAATTATTTATTCAGTCTTTGCTAACATTTTATGCCTCTCGAACCTAGATCTTGGATTTCTTCATGTACCTTGACCGTTTCAAATATCCTACATTTTATTGTTAATGTACTTGATGGGGCCAGTTAACAGGCCCATGAGCGGTTGTTTGTTTGGAATGGCCCTAGCAAATCAGGGGATTGATGTTCTGTTGATTGTTCGATTGAACAGCGAGAGGGCGAGCAGCTCCGGGGGCTCCGTTCGTTTCCGCGTTTCTTGGGGTGGAAGTTGCGCCGCTCGGGGGGCGTTTTATTCGGATCAGATCCGGAATAATGGGAGGAGGCGATCCTCGCCGTGGTGAAGAAAAGGGTCTTCTCCCTGTTCCAATAGAGGGGGGGTCCAAGGGGCAGCGTTGGCCGGAACGGCAATCACCGGAAAGCGGAAATAAGAACGGCTATGCCGATTATCTCTTGAAAAGGAGGAAGGCCTTAACGATCATTACGTCGTCGTCAAGTGTGCTGACATCCAGAGCGCCATTCCGGGGGAGCTCCATCCCTTTAGTGCTAAAACGCTCATGGATCACCCTGTTCTTTTATTGATAGATTCAACCCCCCTTAACGGAACGGGCATTAAGAGGAGAGGCGTACGGCGTACCCCCCATTGAGCCGTGAAGTTGGGTGGCAGGAGACGCCCCCGCCCTCCCAGTTTCCTCATTACGGGCTTTCTTTCTCTCACCAATCAATCTGTTTCAAGACTGACCAGCCATGGATCCCTCAGCGAGTTCGAGATCCACTTATGAACCTCCTCGGGATTCTACCTCGGCAAAGCTTCATCATATGCTCTTCAATTTGGTGAAGCAGAGCCTCTACGATTTCTCCCACATCAACGGCCTCAATCTGTATGGCTGGATCAGCATTCTCTCCCTTCTTTACCTCTTCCCCGTCGCCCTGTCGCAGTGGGTATGCGGCTTCCATCGGGCGCTCGCCGCCGTGCCATCGCCTCAGGCATTCTACTGGTGGCTGCTCCTCTCGAAATTTTTACCACCTCTATAACCAGTCGTCGTACCAGGTGCTTGACAACATCAGTCCACTGACCTTCTCGGTCGGCAATACGATGAAAAGGGGCTTGGTGTTGGTCTTCAGGAATCCGATTCGGCGCTGAACGAGAAGAAGACAAGCTGAATAAATGGCGTCGAACGAGAAGTCTCTGCTCTGATCAGTTGAGGCTTCGGAAGATCCAGAAAGCATGCCGAGGAAAATGGATATCAATCCCAAGGATGACCATATCTCCTTCCAAACGAAGCTCTGCATCTACCACTGCCTCCGCTCGGCCACCTCGGCACTCGGTTGTCTCTATGCTGCCACCGGCCGGCTCTGTCCCATCTCTAGCTCTAGATGGCTGTCCTGGTCTTTTCCCATTATCTGGGAGATCTTCGCCACTCCATGTCAGCACTTCATTCATGCAACGTTATTCCGAAGAACGAAATAGGAGGCTACGCGACAGTGAAGGGAAAAACTCTCTCTCTCTCTCTGAAACTTTATGTGATTACAAAACTCATGTTCTACAGACCACTGACTTGAGCAAGCTACCGGCCCGGGATTTTTTGCAGGCTTTCAGAGGAGAAAGGTAGGCTTTCAAAGGATCTTCGTGTTCCTGAAGGCCCATGGAGACCTCAGTTCATCCAAGCTCATCACAAGTGATTTGGCAGCAACAGTACTTCATTGCTAAGATTCTTTGCTAATATTTTTAAGTAGCTATTTATTGTATAACAGGTTTCAGAAGTGAGATCATATTTAGGCAGGGCAAGTATTGCAAAGCAGTGGATGTATTGGACACACTTGGTAGTAGTATGACAAGTTTGCAAAGTGGTTTTGTATCAGCTGTGACAACAAAGGGAAATATATCTATTTTGTCTTTGAGGTTGCCAATACAATAGTTTAAGGTACCAATCTTATGCAATCACTCAGAAGAAAACATAAAACATTTGAAAGAAGTGGTGCTTCCTTTAGAAGGTGTGCAACACTTGGTATCCAAAGATATGGATGAATTACAAAAGATTGCTGCTTATATGAGGGTACTGCTCCTTCAAGAATGATTAGAAATTTGAAAGTCATAGCTGCTCGAGAAGTTAAGCAAGCTAAGTTGCCTCTTAGCTTTGAGTTCAGCATTCGCCAGGCGCTTGGTGACAATGCAGTCCAATTCAACAATGGTTGTGGGATTGTTGCTCGATAAGAAGCATCTTTTAGTATCGCGAGTGGAAAAACATTCCTGAGCATAAAAAACACTTATCCTTTTATTTTAAAAGTCTTAGTTTCTTATAATATCCTAAACAGTTATGAAAATACGTTATTATTATTGAAAATACATGTTTGTTAATGTGTTGGGATTTCTTGATATGTAATCGCTGATTTAATTTTCTTCTAGGATGATTGGGATATTGATCTGACAGATAAAAAGGTAAGATACATTATTGAAAAGCAGTTAAACGAGGCATGGAAGCAACAAAGCACAAGTTTTATGCTTGGTACTTGCAAAAGGAGATGGACAAGCTCTCAGATGCAGATGCTTATGCAAAGCCCCATCCATATTGTAAACCTAAAGATTGAAAGTTCTTAGTCAAAAATTAAACGTCAAAAGAATGGCAGGTATGATTGATTACATTGTTTTATTGAGTCATGAATTTTTTTGTTCATTTGTTAGATTTTCATGCTTCAAAGTTACTAGTTATTTATTTTCTTATTATAGGAAAGGCGAGAGAAGAATATTAAGAACCTCCGTAATAGAAAGGCAAAGACTAAGAATGGATCAGTGTCAACGGCAAACCATCATGTTCAGCGTAATAGGGATATCACTTGATCATATCAAAAGTTGGAAGGAGCTTTCGCCATGACGAGAAGACAGTCAAGTGGACATCCGACATATGTCGAGATCAATATATAAGTATCTAATTCTAAACTATGATGTTTTGTCCATATTGTTGTTGTGGAAATGATGTCTTTTTTTTATTTCATATTTTTCTCTGATAGGCCCAGATGATGACATACAAGAATGACTTAGAGAACTAGCTCACTGACCTTTAAATTATGTAGAAGGTTTTGGGGCCTCGATCAGCATATGCTCCAGGATGGTCGCGTATTCAGATTAGTCATCAATTTAGGGGAGAGACAGTTTGTTGACTCTTCTACGACCAACAATGTCGGTCGACCCTTTTATGATGAGCTTGTTCAGCAGCTTTAGCAAGCCAACGAAAAGATCGGCACCATGTCCTCAGTGCTAGAGAATGTTATGGCCCGCATGACTGTGATTGAGACTTCACAAGTTGCATCGTCGAGCAACCCTCCACCTCCATCTCCAACTGACATCTTGGATGAGAGAGTTTGATTTGTCCAGGCATATTTCACTCTTTCATCTTTTTTTAAACTGATATCGGATACTTTATTTTGGTGTAAATCATTTCAGTTTTATTTTGGATTTTGAACTTCATTGTTATATATTATTAATGCTATTTAGAGTCATTTGTAACAAACTTGACTTTCCACAACGAATTTAATATTAGGAACAAATTATATTTGTAATAATTTTAAATTAATTTGTAATGAAAAAAAATTATTTAGCAACGATCTCTTTTCCACAATGAAACTAAATTCGTTGTAGAAACTCATATTTAGTAACGAATTTGACTAAATAAAACATTCGTTGTAGAAAACATTTAGCAACGAAGTTTGTTTTAGCAACGAAACTAAATTCGTTGCGGAAACTTATATTCAATAACGAATTTGACTAAATAAAACATTCATTACAGAAAACATTTAGCAACGCATTTTGTTTCAGCAATGGAAATAAATTCGTTGTGGAAACTAACTAATTATTGCATTTTTTTGGGAAGTAGTAGCAATAAATTTTCTTAATTTAGTAAAGAAATGTTTTCGTTGCAAAAGGTAGACTTTCTATGACGAATTTTATTCATTGCTAAAAGTAGTGATTTGGGCTTCAGACCTTCTGTAATGAATGGTTACGAATTTAAATTCATTGCGGAAAGTTTTTCGCAATGATTTTAGCACTTTCAACAATGACAAAAATCCAGGAGTTTGAGGCTTGTAAGCTGCGTCGAGAATTTTTACAAAAATACCTCTTTCAACAGTCCTAAATAATTATATTTTACCATATTTAGTCAATTTAACATATAAAAAATTAAAAATAAAAAAAAAACTGCACGAACCCCAGGGCCATGGGTCGCAGGTCCTGCCGAGCCCCAGGAGTTCAAATTTTGTGGGCTATGGAACAACCGTTAAATTTGCGGACCAAACGGCCACGTGCCGTATTGACCCAGCACTCCCGAGTTGTAACTTGGGGGAAGTCTTGCACCATGCCCAACAATTGGCACATGTGCACATGCCTAAACAAAAAAAGATATTTTTGTTTTTGACATGCATGCCCACAGCGTGTGCCAACAACAAGACTTTCCTTTGTAACTTGTCTGGGTCTTCCTGCGCGCTGTTTTTTTTTTTTTTTCCCCCAAAGCCTAACTAGACCCAAATGGTTTGTGCCTGGCTTTTGACGGCTTGGGCTTTGTCAAGGCTAGGTTGGGCTAGGCTCAAATGTATGATATTTCAATTGCTAGTCTGAAAAAGTCTTGCTGCACTAGGGGCAGCAAAAGCTGCACTGCACCCGGTAATTGGCCCGTATGCCAAAGCAGCACCACGACAGCATCACTAGGGTCGGTGCACACTTGCTACTCCGCCCTCGATGCAGCAAGACTTTTCCTTGCTAGTCTATGGAGAGGACATTTTATATGTGAAGGTGGTATTTGGTTTAAAGTGATAAAACATTATTAGAAATCTTATGTTTCTTTGATGGTCATATTACTAAAAAGATAAGATTATTATGTTTAATTTGCTCTAACAATGTTAGCTTAGCTGCTAAGGAATGGTAGATTTTATATTATTATATTACTTAAATTCTATTCATGTTTTGTTATAAATATTTTTTTATTTTTTAAGTGGCTATTTTTTTTGACTCAAATATGAAATGTTCTAATAAAAAGTAAGAATTTTTTATAAAATATTTTTAAAAATAGTAAATATAAATAATTAATATATATATATATATATATATTTTTTTTTAGCTATGCTAAGCGGCTTATTTTTTAAGCCTAGATCTAGTCCTAAATTTGCATAACCTCATTTAGTATGAAATATGGTGCTATTTAGTTAATCATGTGATAGGATCACTCTTTACCAAGCATAACCTCATTTAGTATGAAATATTTTAATAATTAAAAATCATTAGTGATCATTATATTTATTATATCATGAGAATGGAAGGTCACCATGTCCATAATACCGGTAATACCTTTGAAGACCTATTTGCATAATATACTTTATATAGTAAAAATATTGTATTAGATATTATATTATTTACAAATTATATATTATAATATAAGATTAATACTATCATTAATGATATCATAAATAAATATTATGTAATATATAATATATATATAATTAAGTATATCATAATATTATGCTATAATAATAATAATAAATTTATTATATATATAAATATACATAATAATATAAGATTAATTACTACATCAATATTATATTATGATAATTGTAATAAATTTTATTTATTTATTAGTATATGTAATAAATATTAAATATAATATACTATATAACAATAATTAATATTACATAATTATAATATTATAAATATTATATTATATCATGTTATTATAATTTAAAGGGAGATAGTGATAAATATATAGACCAAATTATCTTATTTTTTTGGATAAAAATCACTAATTTAGCAATTAGCATTCCTACCTTCTTGATGGGATTAGGATTGGATTATCCTAATCCAATAGTGATAGTATATCACTCTTTAAATAGAAAAATCAAATGGAATGATCTAATTATGATTCTGAATCACTATAATCTTTGCAAGTTTACATACTCTACAAAAGCCTTAAAAGCCTCGCTTGGAATTGGATCGCCAGCTCCCCCATTTCCATTTTTCCACCGGATTATCTCCGAAACCAAAAACAAAAAAAAGGAAAGGGGCATGCTCGCTTCGCTGCCAAACGATTCCTCGCCCCACTTCACGGAGACAAGATGGAGCACGGCTGGAATTAATGAGCAGACAAACTGTTAGCATGTAATGAGGTCGAAATTTTTTATTTTTTAAGTGGCTATTTTTTTGACTCAAATATGAAATGTTCTAATAAAAAGTAAGAATTTTTTATAAAATATTTTTAAAAAGTAAATATCATAAATAATTAATATATATATAAATTTTTTAGCTATGCTAAGCGGCTTATTTTTTAAGCCTAGATCTAGTCCTAAATTTGCATAAGCATATGATAGGATCACTTGACCCAGCATAACCTCATTTAGTATGAAATATTTTAAAAATTAAAAATCATTAGTGATCATTATATTTATTATATCATGAAAATGGAAGGTCACCATGTCCATAATACCGGTAATACCTTTGAAGACCTATTTGCATAATATACTTTATATAGTAAAAATATTGTATTAGATATTATATTATGTACAAATTATATATATAATATAAGATTAATACTATCATTAATGATCATAAATAAATATATTATATATATAATATATAATTAAGTATATCATAATATTATGCTATAATAATAATAATAATAATATTTATTATATATTATAAACATACATAATAATATAAGATTAATTACTACATCAATATATATTATGATAATTGTAATAATAATTTTATATAATATATTAATAGTATATGTAATAAATATTAAATATATATACTATATAACAATAATTAATATTACATAATTATAATATTATATATAATTAAATTACTAATTATATTAATATTATAATATATTATATTTATATATTATATTAATATGTTATTATAATTTAAAGGGAGATAGTGATAAATATAGAGATAAAATTATCTTATTTTTTGGATAAAAATCACTATGATTTAGCAATTAATTAGCATTCCTACCTGGATTAGGATTATCCTAATCCAATAGTGATAGTATATCAATCTTTAAATAGAAAAATCAAATGGAATGATCTAATTATGATTCTGAATCACTGTAATCTTTGCAAGTTTACCGTATACAAAACATACCCTACAAAAGCCTTAAAAGCCTCGCTTGGAATTGGATCTAATTATGATTCTGAATTAATCACTGTAACTTTCCAAGTTTACCGTATACAAAACATCCCCTATAAATTTGATCCGATTAGGCTCTATGGACCAAAAACTTAATTGGTTCAAATTCTGTTCCGTGATCTTAGAAAATAAGATGCAGCACGAATCGCAGAGAGCAGCATACCCAACGTCTACAATATCTTCCCCTAGCAGCAGGGGCGAAGGCACCATCTCCAGGTGAATCTTCCAACCAGGGGAAGGCACCATCTCCAAGCAAATCTTCCAGCAAAGGAAAGGCACCATCCAGCAAGGGGAAGGCACCATCTCCAGGCGAATCTTCTAGCAAGGGGAAGGCACCATCTCCAGGCGAAATGAGTCAGGATGGCTCTCAAATGCCCGACAGCATGAGCAGCAACCCAACGTCTACAGCTCCTCTATCTTCCAGCAAGGGGAAGGCACCATCTCCAGGCGAAATGAGTCAGGATGGCTCTCAAATACCCAAGGATTTATTGACAGTGTAAGTTGTTTTATTATCTCTTTCACGGATAAGAATCCTTTTATTGAGTTAAATTCATTACACTTTATCTCTAGTTGTTTTATTATCTCTCTCTCTATAGGTCCTCAGCCAAAGTGAAATGGGCTAAGTTAAAACTAGAAATTAGAACTAGGATTAGAACTAGGAGGATGGTAGAGCAGAACAATAAACTGAGATCAAGTTTAGAGAAAGAACTAGACATTCGAACTAGGAGGATGGTAGAGCAGATGGTAGAGCAGAACAATGAACTAAAATCAAGTTTAGAGAAAGAACTAGACATTCGAACTTGGAGGATGGTAGAGCAGATGGTAGAGCATAACAATGAACTGAGATCAAGTTTAGAGAAAGAACTAGACATTCGAACTAGGAGGATGGTAGAGCAGAACAATGAACTAAGATCAAGTTTAGAGAAAGAAATGGACAGAATGAACAGGGAGGAGCAGAGGCTTCGGGAACGGGCGAGAGATCTTGCAGAGCAAAATATATCTCTTCAAAGGAAACTAGTTTCGGTTAAAGGACATGAATTAGAACATGAAGTACTGCAAGAGAAGCTATTCTCTAAAGAACTGGAACTTGATCAACTACATGCAGACTTGGCTTCTTCCATAAGGGTTCATGATAGCTTGCAAACTAAGATTCAAAGGCTGCAGGACGAACTATCCTGTCTCACCCACAAGATGAAGGATATGGAGTGTTGTCCGCTCAATATAGCATCCACTAGTATTTTTCCTCCCCCGCAGCCGCCGTCACCATCGCCAAGCTCACCCACCTCCTCTGCTTCGCCACCTGCTGAGGCGCCGCCCTCTGGGTCACCTTCATTAGCGGCGCCCACCTCCTTTGCTTCGCCATCTGCTGGGGCGCCGCCCTCTGGGTCACCTTCATCAGCGGCGCCCACCTCCTCTGCTTCGCCACCTGCTGGAGCGCCACCCTCTGGGCCACCTTCATCGGCGGCACCCACCTCCTCTGCTTCGCCACCTGCTGGGGCACCATCCTCTGGGCCACCTTCATCGGCGGCGCCCACCTCCTCTGCTTCGCCACGTGCTGGGGCACCGCCCTCTGGGTCACCTTCATCAGCGGCGCCCACCTCCTCTGCTTCGCCACCTGCTGGGGCGCCGCCCTCTGGGTCACCTTCATCAGCGGCGCCCACCTCCTCTTTTTCGCACCTGCTGCTGGGGCGCCGCCCTCTGGTCACCTTTATCAGCGGCAACATCATCATGTTCAGGTACCCCTCCCAATTCTTAAAAAATCTGTTTTATTTGGGGGGGGGGGGGGGGGATTTTCGAAAAAAATGGGAAGATTTTGAGCGAATTTTGATTCTTTTTCTTCGTTTATGTTATTTGTGTTTTCTGAAGTAAAACGATGGGAAAAAGAAGTATTTTTTTGGAGTAATTTTGTTGTACGTTGTTCTCTTCGTATTTTGATTAATTTTTCCCCAAAATTGAAGGAATTTGGCAAGGCACCCGTTTGGGACTCTACAGAAGAAGATGTTTCCGGCGTACTTCATATTGATATCGGTGTGTGCCTTGATCTCGGTGGCGAAGTAATCATCATGTTCTGATGTTCACCTCTGGTATATAATCAGAGAGCAAAGCAATCAATCATCATGTCTCGGGAATGCTTAGATTCCTGCCATTCTTATTTTCAGTTACTGCAGGTCACCTTCATTTTCTTGGGGTGATTTCTGATGAAAAAAAAACATGTGCCATGTTTTTCCACTCTTCTGGGTGTTTCCTTTCAATATATTTTCACATCTCATGGATTAGTGGTATGCGTCAATGCATGCATGTCCAATGCAAGTGGAATTGATTGATTCAATTATTAATATATATAATTTTATGAGCTGTTACATTGAGGCCACGTTAGGCCTTCAATGGTCCTTAGGTGAATGAATCACAAAGCAAGCAACACTCTAATTATCTTTATCACGGCTTTGTCAAAGAGTAATAATGCTTACTATAACTAATATGGTTTGAATTCCGTTTACAATATAACTAGACTCCCATTTGACGACGTTGGGAAAGTAAAAATCAAATTAAAAGAAAAAGAAAAGGGAAAAAGTACATGCAGCCAGTGCATTTATCAATCCATTCTATTGCCATCTTGTTAATGGAGGTGGCCGGCGCTCCGCAGACATAGGGAAGGTGCCTCTGTATCCATATCTTTAAAAAATAATTTATATTAGTTTTCACTAATAATTTATATTAGTTTAAGAAAAGGTTTCTCTGTATCTATATTTTTAAGTTGTTAGTATTCATTAATAATTTATATTAGTTTTCATATGGATGTAAAATTTTATATCTATATCCCACAGGGATTTAATTAGCATAAATGCCCGTAATAACATACATTGCCATCCTTTATTTTATTTTTTAAATTAAATTAGTTTAATTAATTTGTACCTATTAGTTTTAATAAATATAGAATTGAAAGACATAAAAATCATATAATTTTGATATTAATGAAATATAATTAAATTTCAGCCACTAATAATACTATCAACATAATTATAATAAAAATTTAAATAATATTTAATTTTTTTTAAGTTTGGATAATATCAACATATTAAATGGATAAGCAAATGTTTCATTAAGGGTCTCCAAAAACAATTTGTATAAAAAGAAAATCAAGATATCTAATAATACATTATGAATAAAATATTAGTATAAAATGTAAAAATAAATTATAATTTTTAAAAATTCAAAAAAAATTCATTCATTACTTTGCCCTTCAAACTCATGCACCATGTTCCTCTTGAGCACCTAAAAAAAAATTAAAGTTATAAATTGAGCAACTTAAAAAATTTGTTATTATTAGTGTTATACTATACCCGTAAAGATTTTTATTGGAGTTATGTATTAGTAAATAAGGGTAATTAAGTAATTTTGCTAATAAGTGTAATAGGTATGGATTACAGTAGAGAATCTTTATGTCTATATTCGTCTCATACCATACTTATTTTTTGACCATCATACTCACTTCAAATAAAGCAAAGGTGAACGAGTATCCACAAATTCGAAGGAAATTAACATCCCTACTTTTGGTCCTAAAATATTTTGTTGTTATAATTAGTCCATTATGTTTTAAGAATGTTGAATTCCTTGTATCATGTAGCATGATATTAGTTAAATTTTATAAAATAGCGGACGTATTATTCTATCAACTACATTAAGATGATATATCAATTATTTTGATAATATAAAATGGCTTCATGCAACGCAACGTTAAAAATGTAATATTTTAAAATGTAAGGGACTAAACAATAATAATTGAAAGTTTGAAGTTAAAAATAAATTTTGAGTGAAAGTTTAATGACCAAAAGCACATATTAGCCTAACAAAACAAAATTTTGTTGAGTTTCTAACAAAATATTTATTTGAAATTTATTAAGAAATAGATATAGCAACAAAGACCTTCATGGTTGAAAATCTAAAAGGATATAAAAATAAAAGGATAAACTATAGTTTCAACCATTGAATTAGAGGGTGTGTCACTTTGGTTCAAAACTTTAAAAAGTTGTAAAAGTAATTTTGAACTTTTTATTTTATTTCTCTTTAGTCCCTACCATTAAATAGGAGAGTCATTGTTTGCTTCAGTTCAATATGGCAACACACGTGGCATGCATGATGACAAAATAGTTCTTTCCCTTTCTCCTTACCCATGGGGGGGGGGGAGGGTGCATGGATAGGAAAAGAAAAAGGAGGAGAAGGGAAAGGAGAAGACTTTTTCATTTTAATTAAATATTGGATATTGGTTAAAAGGATTTAAATTTATTTTTGTCATCATAAATGCCACGTGTGCTGCGACTTTGGACTGAAGCAAACATGCCTCTTCTCTTTAACGATAGAGATCAAAGAGAAACAAAATGGAAAGTTCAGGATTACTTTTGCAACTTTTTAAAGTTTAAGGATAAAAATAGCATATTCTCTAAGTTCAAGGATTAACACTGTAGTTTACCCAAAATAAAATGATACGAGTATGTATAGTGTGTAAAATGAACTGTGTTGCTTGTGGCTGGCATGGCTTAAGGAATCGAGGCCCATAGGCCGGCACAATGCAACCCAATAATTGCTAAAAGGTTTTTTCAAAATATTATTTTTAATAATTATAAATAGCTATATTCTGAAAGTATTTTGATCAATTGAGTGCATGAAAATCACCATCCAGCATCCTGAGCTAGGAAAGTCTTTGTACACCATCTCGGTGCAGGATGGCTTGCATCAGGCGTAACGATTCATCCATGTGTATGCTCGTGCATCAGCAATGCAGAACCTACAAGCAAGGTTTCTAGCGCAAGCCTGCGTACGAACGAATTACTATGCCCGATGCAAGCCATCCTACTTCGGGGATGATGTATAAAGACTTTTCCCTCGAACTATGGTTTTGGTTCTATGGGCTATACCAAAATGGCTTAGGAAACCATGGGCTTGCAAGTATAATATATCTTGTGTCACTAAAGAAGTATGTAAATAATGTTGGTGGTGGCAGATGGTGGCTACCTAGATGATAAGACTGAGGCTAGAGTTATACTCTATGTCCTTAAGATAATTTTGTCCCGCAATGGTGCTTACGGTCAGTATGACGATTGTCTCCCAGGATACAACAATCTTCTTTTGATGAAAGTAGCACTACAATTCACCAAAAATATCGAACCAAGAATGCTACTCTCTTTTCAATGCACTATTGCTATACTACCCTTAGGAAAGTATGCAAATGCCTAAGAGAGGAGAAGACTAGAATTGATTCGGATTGAACTCAATTCGGAATGGTTTGGAATGAATGAAATGAAAGGGCTTAGGGTCCTATTTATAGGTTTTTAGGTGCCCCTTGGAAGCAACCCTACGAAATTAATTTAATTTGAATTCTTTGATCGGATTTAATCAAAGGATGTGAGGGTTAAAGGCTTATCACCCTTGATATGCCCATGAACATCGTGATCTTTAGATCGGATAAGCCTTTTCATAATTTGAAAGGTAATTTCTCCAATCAGATAAGGCAATTCTACGATCGGATAAGTCATAGTGCGGCTATGATACGTCTTTTCATGATCGAACCATTAATTTATCACAACGATTTGATCGGAGCGATGCCTTATCACCAACGGTCCTGTCGACCGGTCAACCGATGCCTTATCTATTCCGTATTGATAATTTCCTAAGGGGTATTAATCATTTAGAGATTGAAAAAAAAAATTATGAATGTTTTAAATCCTTAATCGTTTTATTTATAATTTGATTGGTTACTTTGCTCAAAACTCTTATGAAAGGTAATATTAAAAATAATAAAATTATAAAAATAAGATATCATATTATTTTACTTTTATTTTTATTTTATTTTTTTAGTACAATGGATGATCACATCATTCTGTTGTGAGTCAAATCCGATATGTGAAAAAAATAGAATTTGCTTAAGTACAAAAGGCAAAGATCTCTCTGCTTTCAACTCCAGAATCTGGAGTGATTGGCTACGAAGGCAGCAATCCAGTCAACCGCTAAGTTAACTTTTCGGTATACATGTTTAATATGGACTTTAGTGCCTTTTAAAGGGTTGACTAGATGTCTTGGATCAAGGGCCCTCAATGAAGAAACAAATACCGCATAAAGCTCGATCAGAGAACCAGAAAAGACAAGGAAACCGAAACCCATCCCCCCCCCCCCCCCGCGCGGCGCCAAACATGGCTCATTTGAATGATAATATTGATCATAATGTCTCTAACCAAGTCCCATATAGGCCAAATTTCTTCATTTAACTTAAAAAAGGATTAAATTTTTTATAAATAGTAAGCAACCAGCCTAAATGATCCACAAAAGGCTAAATTTTTCTTGAAACTAGCTTTTGACGTCCCCACCAACTTTTCCCTCTATACCATCACATTATTCTTCCTGGATTACAAAATACAGTCCAATAAAATAAAAATAAAAATTTAAGAAGGTGCAAATTCTGGCTTTATCCGATTTTTTTTTGTTACAGACGGGTGATCATACCACTATGGGGTGAGTCAAATCTGAAATATCGGAGTACATAATTTGCTGCAAAATGATAGGGCATGGGTCACCAGTATGCCATTCCCACTGGCCAGAATGGCGGGCTACAGCCGAGATAACCCAATCGACTGCAGTGTTGGCTTTCCTATAGACATGATAGATCATCGGTGCACAGGTAGATTGGAGAGCGGCCCATATATCACTGATCAGGAGATTATGTGGGGAATAGAGATCAACATCTCGTCTGATCCAGTGGATAACTGTAAGAGAATTTTCCTCAATAACCATCTGGCGAGAGCGCAAGGTATGAACCACGTAGGTGATGCCTGCCCAAGCAGCTTGCAACTCAGCCATAGGAACCGAAATGTCAAGGGAACCATGTTCACCAGCCGCGAGCAGCTGTCCCTCAGGCCCCCTAATAATAAATCCAGATCCAGCAATACAACCCAAACAGAATCATCAAAATTTATTTTGACATAACCCGAGGGTGAGGGCTCCCAAGAGATAAATACCGTAGAATGGTGCGCTGTTTCATGCACTGTCGAAATAGTAGGGGAGTCCTAGAGGCCGAGTCTATCAGAGTGAATATTTGAGTCAAAATGGAGATACTCCATAGCAAGGAAGCCAGCAGTGCGGATGACAGTATGAGGTGGGGCCATCTCCTCAGCAAAGATAAACTGGTTTCGGGTTAGCCAGATGTGATAAGCCAGATAAGCTAAAAAAATACCATGAGAATGGATGCCACACTGAACAACCAGATGAATGGCGCGCAATAAGGGCTGTCGGGTGGGTCCCTCTTTCAGCATCCATGGAATGTAACGAAGCTGCTACCAAATCCGAGCTGCCCAAGAACATGTAAGAAGAGTGTGCTCAATCGTCTCGTCCTGAAACCCACATATCGGGCAATGCGGTCTGATGGAGAGACCGTGATCAGCCAGCAGAGAGCAAGTAGGGAGGCGATCCCACATCAGCTTTCACAAGAAGAGCTGAATCCTGGGATGGATAGGCAACCGCCATATCCATGCCACATCATCCAGTCCCAAAGGCCAATGGCAAATGCGATCAACAATGTCTCTAATAGGGGTGCAAGAAAGGCAGGATTGATGCCATAATCGGGTATCAGAAACAGCAATGGGTGCAAGAGGAATGGCAAGGATCCTGCGAGCTAGCTCAGCCCCAAAAAATAGAGACACCGTAAGGACGTGCCAAGTAGAAGAATCCTAGCAAATCAAAGCAGAGACAGGCATAGAGGGGCCAACATCTGAGCTAAGAAAAGTTGGCCAGCAAGATAGAGGAAAATCCGCTATCCAAATATCCCGAGTTACATCAGTAGATCTTCCATCCCCAATCATCTAATGGATATCAGTCATAATAGTAGGGGCAAACTGACAGATCGCTCTCCAAAAGAAGGAACTACAATGAGGAATGCGGAAGACCGAATTGGGAGTCCAATCATCATCTGCCACGCATGACAGTGCTCCAAAAATAATGGATCCAACAAGAATTTGGAGGCGTGCCTAGCAAAAAGAGCCTCTCTGCGAACCACCAAAGACTGGATCCCCAGACCTCCCTCATGAATAGGCAAACATACCATATCCCAGGACAGAAGATGAATACCATGACCTCCCTAAGACAACGCCCATAGAAAATCACAGAAACGTCACTCAATCCGACGAAGATAGATGGTCGAAATCAGGGCGTTAGACAGCAGGTAAAGGGGAAGAGATGTAAGCTTTATTCGACATTGAGGTAATTTGAATAGACCTAAATAGCCCAAAAAAGAACTAGATGGGCTTATACGTTAGCTATTTTATAAATCTCCAAAAATTATTGAATTTTTAAAAAATTACATATATATCCCTTCAAAAATATAGCCTATAGCATATTTATAATTTAAAAATTATTATTTACATATTTCTCTGGTGACAGAAGATAGATTATACTTGCAAGCCCATGGTTCCTAAGCCATGTTGGTATAGCCCATAGAACGAAAACCATAGTTCGAGGGAAAAGTCTTTGTATATCACCCTTGGTGTAGAATGGCCATTACCCAGATATGTTCCTTATAACTGGGGCAGATCTAAAGTTTGTCTTCAACTTCAAATTAAATATATATATATATATATATATATATATATATATATATATATATATATATATATATATTTTGACACCAGTTAATGCCCATCGTCGAATCTATTCCTTCTGCATCTTCCTCCATCTCCCCTTCCCCAAAATCACATTTTCATCATCCCTGGCCATCAGTTGCCCAATTTTCAACCAAACAAATCCATCAATGTCCCTCGGTCCAATCTCAACCACCTGTCCACGAGAAATTTCCTAAATTTCACCACACACTGCTTTTCCCCTCATCGATTCTCCCAAGAAAATCCACGTAACGACAACCCTAAACCTAATCAAACACCCATAACCGATAATTCGCGAAAAGAACCCAACCAACAAAATCGGTGATTTCCATCTTCCGAAAGAATAGATTAAGATCGAGATTGAGACGGGAAAAAATAAAAATTAGAACAAAGACCGATCGAGGGAGAGGGAGAGAGACCTGTTTGAGGAGGTTATCGGCGATTCGATAGTAGTAGTGGAGGGAGATCCGATTGTCGACCTGCACCCGCTGGGCGCAGGCGTTGAGGTTGATCGCCCTCATGGAGGGCTTCATCGCGACCTGTCTTTCTCTGGTGATGGCCGGCGGTCTTCGGCGGCGCTCAGGCGAAGGCTTTCGTCTTCTCTACGGTTCCCAATACCTTACCGACGAGCTGACGGACGGAGAGGTGCTGAGTCGTTTTTTAAACCGGTGCCTTTTGGCACCGGTTTTAGGAAAAAGGCGTCCGAATTCATCTTATTGCAAAAAAGGGGTTAAAGTAAAAACGCCACTTCAAATGGCATTTTTACTTTTGCCTCCTCATTTTTGCTGTGCCATATCAGCCAAAAAAAATGGAAAAGGATGATAAGAAATCGTCACTTGAAGTGGCGATTTTTGTTTAGAAATCGCCACTTCAAGTGGCGATTTCATAAGACTGAAATCGCCACTTCAAGTGGCGATTTCATGAGATAAAGAAATCGCCACTTGAAGTGGCGATTTCTCAAATCACTTATATAACGCGGAAAAAAAAAAAATGGATATAAGAGTAATTAATAAGAGAAGAAAAGATAAAAACTTATCATTTCAAATCAAGTAGGAGAGTAATTAAATAATATATTTTTATTTATCTTATTGTTATTTTGAATTAAATAATATTTATATAGTTTCAAATCGAGGAGAGAAACGGTATAGAGAAGAGATAATACTTACAGTTTCAAATCAAGTAGGAGAGTAATTAATAATATATTTTTATTTATCTTATTATTATTTTGAATAAATAATATCTATATAGTTTCAAATCGAGGAAATAAATGGTACGGTTTACGAAGCGTTCGAAACATGGAACGTGATCCCTTCATCACTTCTGTAAAGATAGGTCAATTAATTAAAAGTGATAAAGAGTGATTTGAAATTCAAAGATTTGAAACTGTATAGATATTATTTAATTTAAAATTACAATAAGATAAATAAAAATTATTATAATTCCATATTTTTAAATTTAGAATTATTTTTCTAAATTAAAAATAAAAATTAGATAAATAAAATATATGTATTAATTATTTTTAAATTTCAAATTAAATTCAAAGATTTGAACTATATATTAAATGAAATAATTTCTAAAATAAAGAATTTTTAAATAGAAACATAAACCAAAATAAAAATTAGAATAATATGCATTGTTATTTAAATTAAATAATCTATACAGTTTCAAATCTTTAAATTTCAAATCACTCTTTTATCACTTTTAATTAATTGACCTGTCTCTACGTACGCCATGAAGGGATCACGTTCCAAGTTTTCAAACACTTCGTGAACCGTACCATTTATCTCCTCAATTTGAAACTATATAGATATTATTTAATTTAAAATAACAATAAGATAAATAAAAATATATTATTTAATTAGTCTCTTACTTGATTTGAAACCGTAAGTTTTATCTCTTCTCCTCTTATTAATTACTCTCATATCCATTTTTTTTATCCATTTTTTTTTGCATGGAAGATAAAAGTGATTTGCGAAATCACCATTTGAAGTGGCGATTTCTCTCATGAAATCGCCACTTCAAGTGGCGATTTCAAGAGATTGAAATCGCCACTTGAAGTGGCGATTTCTGAACAGAAATCGCCACTTCAAATGGCGATTTCTGTTCATTTTTTTCTATGCCAGCAAAAATCTTTCGTTGACGTGGCATAGCAAGGGTGATGAGGTGGAAGTAAAAAACGCCATTTGAAGTGACATTTTTTACTTTAACCCCTTTTTTGCAATAAGATGAATTCGGATGCCTTTTTCCTAAAACCGGTGCCAAAAGGCACCGGTTTAAAAAACGACTCGAGAGGTGCTAGTTTTAGAAGGGAGGGAGAGAGAGAGATATAGAGAGAAAAGAGGAGAATGTTCCGCTGTGTCAGTCTCCCATCGGCGTGGGCTGGGCTTCCTTCCATCCTAAGATCATAAATTTATAGTATCATTAAATTATAGATTTAATAAATTTATAATAATAATAATAATAATATAATGATTATTATTTAATATTTTTTTTTATTTGATTTAAATGATAGATTTTATATTTGTAATTTTATCTTATAATTTTTTTCCTCTTATGTTCTTCACATACAAATACATGTTAAATATTATTATTAATAATGCTATTATTTACTATCACAATTTATAATTTTTATTTTTAATAATTGATGCTTACTGTTAGGGTAGCTATCATTTTATGGCTGGTGTCATTCATATGGGGTTTAATTTTGCAAATAAGAAATTTTACATAATTTCAAAAAAAGTATTTATGTAATTTTAGTTGCCAATAGAATTCAGAACAAAGGCCAAACCAACAATCTCTTCTAATATTGTTTGATTAATAAATGAGTTAAGGTCATCTTTAAAGTTAGGATTATAATAAGACACACATAGAAAATATTGACCTATTAATTTTCAAATTAGCTTCAAAGTTGATGCAAATGTGCCATTCCTTCTTTCAGCACAACACATTTATAAAGCCATCCTTTTATGTGTTAGAATAAACATCATCTAAAAGTATTTATTTGATTTTTTTTGAAAAAAAAAGTTGATGAAAAGAGTTTTACTAAGATCCATTTTTTGGTTGAATTTGTTTGAATTACTTGGTTAAAATATTATAAAGAATGGGTGTATCATTGAGTGTCGACATGTCATTTGCTATTATAGATGTGTAAACCATATACGAAGGCTTGGGCTAAAAAAGAAAATATCATTAGGATTTTTTCATAGAAGGTGTAGGGAGAGATAGAGTGTATCTTAGGATGAGTTGTAGAGTAAATCAGCTAATGATATAGCAAAAATGCCATTTGAGGTTTTGCTTTTAAGTCCAACCTAAAAATAAAAAATGGGCTAATTATATTACTTGCTTACTATTGTATGAGTTGATAGCGGTGGAAATGAAGAGAAAGTATTAAAGTATTCACTCCCTCATCTTTCTTAATTATATTGCAACACTAAGTATAAGTTACAACTTTACATTTATAAAGTTATCTAAATGCACAAACAAAGAGGATATGAGCTTCAATTTTCCTTATGGGATATATTATTACTAATATACTGTACTAATATAAAAATTGATAAAACTGTAACTTATAACCACTTCACCATATATATATATATATATATATATATGCGCACGCACGCACACTTAATATTAAATAATTATAATGTGTCTGAAATATGTTAGTTTAGGTCCAAGACATATCTTAATCAGAAAAGTCATTCAATTTTATTCCAATAACAAATTAAACTAGGCCAAACAGAAAAGTAAAATAGTGCTATCAATTTGAGGTCTTGCTCATTCCATATACAAATACATATATTTGTAGTATAATTCTATATAAAAAGTTATTGATATTATTAAATAATACTATTTTTTTAAAATGAACCTAAATTCTCTTACCTATATGAAGTTTCCTTGAAAGTTATCATCATATTCAAAACTATCCAGCACAAGTCATCTATGTTGAATACTATATTCATAACTTCATTCGTTGGAATCTATGTCAACCTAATGGTTCATCCTCATAAGTACTTCTTTATTTATTATATAAATTTATCTAAAGGATTATTGACATTATTTACTAATATTATTATTTTAATCAATAAATCTAATTATACTCAAAATGTTTTAATATAAAATAATTATATCTATATTCAAGTGGAGTACCATATTGAACACAATAAATTTGCCTAACTAAATCAAACCTCCATTAGTCAAGAGAAAGTAATGCTCTTTATTCCTTTTTCTACTTGTTTTGGTCATGCCCTAATTCTTTGATGTTTAACTCAAAAATAGTGAATCTCACATATATTCTCACCTTCCATCAAATTTTTTTTACATTAAAAGTATAACACTTTAACTTTTTTGAACTCACAAAAAAATTTGCTAGTGCTAAAAATTCTTTGACCTCATTTTATTTCTTTCAATATAATATAGTAAAATATTTTTTATAATATATAAATTAATAATATTTTATTTTATAATAGTATGTACATAATATAATATAGTATGATTTTTAAAATGTTTTGAAAAACTTTGACAATGAATAAAATGATTCTAAAGTTTTTAAAAGCTACAATCTAATACATCCAACTTGTTAGTCCCAACAATTAGGTTGTGCACTCCTAATGGAATTTATTCATTGTCATAATTGATCGCAAAATATTCATCCAAAAGAAAGAAATATTGCCAATTTTTTGATATATTGTATACTCATTTTTTTATTATCCTTTGTAAGAAATTCTTATTCAGCAAATACCTACCTCCTATATCTATTCTCATTTCCCCATAATATTAGGTTGGACAAAGCGTGAGCCCTCTACATGCGTATCATTGATCTTCCAAATATTTGTAGCCCTACGGAAATATGAAATAGTATACAAAGCATTGCTTCTAACTTATATACAGGTTTTGATAATTCAATCCATGGTAGTATATCATTTATTATTATGTTTCCATAATTTCCTTTCAAGTTTATGTTCCACCGATTGAAGTTTAACAAATTTAGTAGTGCATTCTCTATCTAAGGTAAGTCTACAAGATGGTAGATCCACACCTTTTGTATTCTTCCAAAATCTAATCACCAAAAGCACATTATTATAAGAGTTTCTATTCTTATCTTCCTTTTGAACATCTAATTGTACCGAGTCCATAGTGTGCAAGATTTTTGCTATTCCTTAATATTGAGTTTTATTCCTAAGTTTTCTTAAGATATATTACATGTTGACCCAACTATGATTTTGATGATTAACAAAAATTGAGTATATTTATTAATAATTTTGGATTTGACAAGTATTTCAGGATTAAAATATTGAATGATCAAAAATAGAATTACATAGTGTTTGAATCAATCTAATGTCAATTTCAAGAATTTTAGTACTTGGAGTCGACACCTAGAATTCCTGAGCCGACCCGGAATTGGCACGAAAGTTAGAGTCGACTCCGAGACTGTTAGGAGTCGACACTCACAGAAGAAGTAGAACCTCAATTTTTTCTGGCCCCAACCTAGAGTCGATCCGGGTAAGTTAGAGTCGACTCCGGAAAGTTTCTTGTCCGACCCCAGAAAAGTCAGAACTCCAGAAATATCGTTTTGAGATGCCTCGAGCTAGAGCCGACTCCAGAAAAGTTAGAGTCGACTCCACCCACCTGAAACAAAAAATCAAATTGCCAGATCAGCTCTAACAGTAATATTTCCTTTTTACCTAATTTCTAACGGATATATTTTGTGCCAGGTACATTCCAACGGCTAGTTTTCTTCCAAAAATGGATTAAAAGAAATCTATAAAATGGGAAGGTTCAAAAAACAACCGTTTGAAAAGTGAGGAAGACGATGGAAATAGACAAATTCATTTCAAAAATCCGAAAAGAGAGAGCCTGAATCTCAAGAGGAAAACCTTCTAGCTCAAATCCACTCCACTCCAAAAAGCTCAAGAGGAATACAAGGAATTCAAATCAAGTTTTTGTGGATTTCCCAACTTGGAGAAAGAAGTTCAGATTCTTGCTTTTCAACTCTTCTTAACTGCTTCAAATGTGAAGAATCGGAGCTGAGGCTTGATTCAACCTAGCAAGGAAGAAGAAAAGAAGAAAAGAAAAAAGCTCAACTCCAACCATCTTCAAACAGGCTTTTCTAAACTTGTTATTCATTTGATTATCTGCTCATTAAGGAGCTTTGTATTTGAAAAACATATTTCATTCTTGTTTGTGCTGGTTCAATCTGGGGATTGAACTAGTGGAGGTTGTATACCTCGGGTCAAGCTAGATAAGCTTGAGTTTAGGGTTTTGTGCTGGTGAGCCCAGAAAACCGGCTGGGTTCGTTGTGCCCGAAAGAAACAATAAGTTTTGAGTTGTGAGCTTGTAAAACAACTCGGCTGTAATCTAGTCGATTATAGTGTGGACCCAAGTGAATCTTGGGAGTGGACATAGGTGTTGGATACACCGAACCACTATAAAATCTTTTGTGTTTGTCATGTTCTATTACTCTATCTCTATCTCTATTCTTTCACTGCTTTATATTTGCTTTTGCATTTAATTTCATTTAATCTCAAAGCAAATAGTTTTTAAAAGGTTTAATTTTTTAAGAACCCAATTTACCCCCCCTCTTGGGTTGCCATCTGGGCCAACAATTGGTATCAGAGCAAGTGCTCATTGATTTTGATCACACGATCAGAGCTAAAGATCCAAATGAAACACAAGTTGGTTCTTTTGCCGAAGGTCATTCTACAAATAGACCTCCCTTTTTAATGGTTCCAACTATTCATATTGGAAAGCAAGAATGAGGATATTCATTCAAGCTTCTGATTATGAATTTGGGGTGTTATAATTAATGGACCTAGTACACCCACACACGTTATTGATGGCACTATTGTTCCTAAGCCCGAAAGGGACTGGAATGATAATGATAGGAAAATGGCACAGCTTAACGCTAAAGCCATGAATGTACTATATTGCTCATTAGACGCTAACGAATTTAATAGAATCTCCACTTGTAATTCCACAAAGGAGATTTGGGATAGATTAGAGGTTACCCATGAGGGTACCAACCAAGTGAAAGAATCCAAAATAAATATTCTTGTTCACAAATATGAGTTATTTAATATGGAACAATCTGAAACCATTGCATGCATGTACACTAGATTCACAGATATTGTAAATGGTTTGAAAAGTCTTGGTAAGACATATACTAACTCCGAACTTGTTCGAAAAATTCTTAGGTCTTTACCAAGAACATGGGAAGCAAAAATGACTGCAATCCAAGAAGCTAAGGACCTCAACACTTTACCCTTAGAGGAGCTTCTAGGATCTCTAATGACCCATGAGCTGACTATGAGACAGCATGTTGAGGAGGATTCAAAGAAAAAGAAAATGATTGCCCTCAAAGCTGCAAAAGATGAAGAGAGCAGCAGCAATGATGATGATGATGATGATGATGAGACTGCTCTCTTAGCCAAGAAATTTAAGAGATTTATGAGGAGAAAGAAACCCTTCCACAAGAAAAATTTGGAGCTAAGTGGGAAGGAGAAAGGATAAAAATAAGGACAAGGACAAGGAAAAAGAAAAAGACCCCTTGACTTGCTATGAATGTAATAAACCGGGGCACTTTAGAAATGAATGTCCAAAGTTGAAGAAAGCCTACAAAAAAAAAGTTATATGGCGACATGGAGTGACAGCGAGGAATCTTCTGCCGAAGAAGAAGAACAAAGGAAGTCGCAAACGTATGTTTCATGGCGGACGACAACAATGAGGTAAGTTCCGACAACCCTTGCGATGATTTGCTTTCGATGAACTTTTTGATGCTTTTAATGAACTTGTTGGGGATTTTAAAATCTTGAAAAAGAAATACAAGTTTTTGAAAAATGAAAACTTAGCCTTCATTCATGAAAAAGAAAATCTTAACAATGAAATTAAGAAACTTAAATCTGAAAATGAAATTTTAATGAATGAAAAGGAATCAATCTCAAATGAAAAAGATAAACTAAAGAAGGAAGTTGATAAATATAAAAGTATGTTGACAAATTCACTTATAGTTCAGAAAAACTTAATTTATTGTTAAGTAATCAAAGAGCTATATATGATAAGGCTGGTTTAGGATATAGGCCAAATTTGAAAAAAAATTTGTCAAAAACTTTTTTAAAAAGGAACAAAACCCTGAGAATATTATATGTCATTACTGTAACAAGAAAGGACACAAGTTTTTGAATGCAATGTTAAGAAAATAGATAAAAAGATAAATAGTAAAGGGAAGAAAATATGGGTTCCGAAAGGAACAATATTTGTTGCTACTAACCATGAAGGACCCAAGAAAGCTTGGGTACCTAAACATAAAGTCTGATTTTTTGCAGGAATGTCTTGGGCCAAGAGATCAAAAAGAAAGTGGTATCTTGATAGTGGCTGCTCAAGACATATGACAGGTGACAAAGAAGAATTCATCACCCTTGAAGAAAAGAGAGGAGGAGTTGTTACATTTGGCGACAATGGCAAAGGCCAAATCTTGGGGTTTGGTAACATTCAAATAACTCCCTCCACATTTATTGAAAATGTACTTTATGTTGATGGTTTAAAGCATAACTTAATTAGTATAAGTCAATTATGTGACAAAGGTTTTAAAGTATCTTTTGAATCTCAATCTTTATGCACTGTAGCTAATCCCATTGATAATAGCATTATTTTTATTGGAAATAGAAATGGCAATGTATACATGATTGATTTAGACAAATTGTCTACTAATAACCATTGCTTAGTTGCTAATAATGCTAATATGAATGAGATTGGTTGGTTGTGACATCGAAGATTAGGTCACGCAAGCACACACCTTATTTCAAAACTAATTAGAATGGATTTAGTAAAAGGACTACCTAAATTAGATTTTGAAAATAACAAAATATGTGATGCATGTCAGTTTGGAAAACAAACAAGAAGTTCTTTTAAATCTAAAAATATTGTTTCAACTTCTAGGCCATTAGAGCTACTTCACATGGGTCTTTTTGGACCAACTAGAACCACAAGTCTAGGAGGAAAGAAATATGGTCTTGTGATAGTAGATGATTACTCTAGATACACTTGGGTAATGTTTTTAGCTCACAAAGATGAGACTTTCTCGATATTCATGAAATTCTTTAAGAAGTAACTAATGAGAAAACACTACCATAGTGTCTCTAAGAAGTGATCATGGAACAGAATTTGAAAATCACTTATTTGAAAGTTTTTGCAATGAAAATGGTATTAATCATAATTTTTGCACCTAGGACCCCACAACAAAATGGTGTAGTTGAAAGGAAAAATAGGACTCTAGAAGACATGGCCCATACCATGCTATGTGAAAGTAAACTCCTGAAATACTTTTGGGCGGAAGCTATTAACACAGCATATTACATCCTAAATAGAGCTTAATAAGACCTATTTAAAGAAAACTCCTTACGAATTATGGCATGATAGAAAACCCAATATTAAATATTTCATGCATTTGGTTGTAAATGTTTTATTCATAATAATGGTAAAAATAACTTAGGAAAATTTGATGCAAAATCTGATGAAGGTATTTCTTAGGATATTCACATCTAGTAAAGCCTATAGAGTGTTTAACAAGAGAAACTTAATTGTAGAAGAATCTATTCATGTAATTTTTGATGAATCTTTAGCATCAAGTTCTGAAAAGATTGATGATGAGGAAGATACAAACATTCTAGAAAGAGATATTGAAAAACTGAATATAGATGTATCTTCAGATCATGAACAAGAAGCTAAAGATAATGATTCTCCTAGTGTTGATGTTGTTGATGCAAATCATAATGATGTAGATCTTCCTAGAGATTGGAGATATGCCTATGGTCATCCAAAGAAATTAT